>JAIGNY010000785.1:862500-887500 GCA_020152595.1 Chiridota heheva | reverse complement strand
ATAATAAAATAGTCAAAGTTATTTGTAGAAATGAGACATAGACAGACAATCAATTTTATAGTATACAAATATAAAATGAAGCTTCTTAGAATTAATCCTGGAAATAAACAAGGCACCAGACCTAAAGGTAGACCACCTAAAAAATGTGTAAAGGAGAACATGCTATTTCGAGGTATCAACTCCCTAGTGAAGACAAAAAAATTGACACAAGATGGGGGAAAGATGGAGGAAACAATATGGAGAAGCCAACACATGGAACCTGAAGAAACCCGCGTGGCAGGCGTAAAATGAATGACTGAATATACGATAGGTAAACTACTAAAACCACATTCACTAGCATTGCATACAAGCATTCAAATGATTGTGATTAGTACAATAACAATTTTTATTACTAAACATTATTTTTGAAACGAAAAGATGCACAAATTAACCACTAGGTTCCACTCTTCTGATGCAAATAACAAATTCCACGCATTGATTCTCTACTACAACAAATGTCTAAAACAAACATCGCATTCTCATACATAACTGCTGTCATATAACAACTCTTTACAAGGTAACTATGATATGAAACCAGACACATAGTCGGAAAAAATATGCAAATTAATAGTGACATTTCCATGGCAACTCAAATACCTTATTTCTTCAACTCAGTCAAAAGCCTTGTTTTTGTCAGATTTGGTTGATCATTTTGGTTTTACATTTGGCATGTTTGATCATGAAATAGCTTCCACACTTATCCTTTAACTTGTAAACTAACTTTATTTCATAGCAAGAGGATCGTTAATAATGAATATCAAGGATTTATGACGCTGTGATTCTTTTGTGACAAATAATATGCTTCACCGTAGTTAAGTCGCTCTCAGATTACTTATTTGACAATTTCAAGTATGAATTCGAGGACACCGATTTGCTTTGAAAATTCTTCCCTTGAGACCTTCAAGAATATTTTATTTACAGTATGGACTCAATATATAAGAATTGAAATACAATTTTTTTTATCTTTAGAATGTGATATAAAAAAAGCATTTGCAAAGGTCTTGATCGCAATATGAAACGTTTACAGATTTGCAGAAGATTGATAATTACTTTCTTCAAGTTTTTCTCAAGAATTCGCAGTGGAAGTATAATCTGTCGCACCTGCCTCTTCTATTCTTAATAAATCACGTGATCAATCCCCGTCTTTTGAGAGAAATATTAATCGTTTAAGCACGTGATATATACAGGAGTCCACTAAGTGTATATAGTAAGCTGCATTTGTAAAAGTCCATGTTGGCCTGATTAGTTTGAAACAATTGGTTTAATTAGTATCATCATTCATCATTATTCCTCATTCTTCGCCATAGAACTAGTGGCTCGTTGATCATTGGATGATCGTGAATTGTAAGATCATTGGATGATCGTGAATTGTAAGATCATTGGATGATCGTGAATTGTAAGATCATTGGATGATCGTGAATTGTAAGATCATTGGATGACCGTGAATTGTAAGATCGTTGAATGACCTTGAATTGTAAGATCATTAGATGATCGTGAATTGTAAGATCGTTGGATGATCGTGAATTGTAAGATCATCAGATGATCGTGAATTGTAAAATCATTGGATGATCGTGAATTGTAAGATCATTGGATGATCGTGAATTGTAAGATCATTGGATGATCGTGAATTGTACGATCATTGGATGATCGTGAATTGTAAGATCATTGGATGACCGTGAATTGTAAGATCATTGGATGATCGTGAATTGTACGATCATTGGATGACCGTGAATTGTAAGATCGTTGAATGACCTTAAATTGTAAGATTATTGGATGATCGTGAATTGTAAGATCATCGGATGATCGTGAATTGTAAGATCATTGGATGATCGTGAATTGTAAGATCGTTGGATGATCATAAATTGTACGATCATTGGATGATCGTGAATTGTAAGATCATTGGATGATCGTGAATTGTAAGATCGTTGGATGATCGTGAATTGTACGATCATTGGATGATCGTGAATTGTAAGATCATTGGATGATCATGAATTGTACGAGCATTAGATGATCGTGAATTGTACGATCATTGGATGACCGTGAATTGTAAGATCATTGGATGATCGTGAATTGTTTTGGGTATTGGAATGAGTCTAACACAACTCCATGCCCCAGCAGTCATATCTGGCACAGTTAATCCACTCCATTTTGTTAAGCTGTCAATCCATCTTTCATGCCGCGACCAGTACATTTCTTGGTATCTGAGGGTAGCTTATAAATCAGGGGGCAAGGCCTCCCTGACAGTGTCGATGTCAAAGAGATTGCTGTTCTAGGATAGTGACTGATGGAAAAAACATCTGTTTCTGATCAATTGTGAAACTTGTTCATTGGAGGAGGTCCTGTTTGCCCATGTCAGCAAAGTAGGCGTAGCCAGATTGCTCTGCCAAGTGCATCATTCTTCTTCAGTGTTCAAGTGAATGCTTCATATGCTAGTTTGACCATTACAAGAGATTTGATATCAGCCTCTAAATTACAAATTTCTTCTTAATGGTTCCGTAGAGTTGTGTGTAGGCTTAACCTTTTTTGCATTACTATAAAATAAAAACCATATAAAAATCATCTTCAGTATGTTAGTCTGTAGTTTCACCTCCAAAATGGAAGCTGGTGGTGAGCCGTATCTCGAAACTAACAAAATAATTTGCAATATTATAGACAATAGACGTCTAGAAGTCATACGTCAGATACCCATATTTGGGTAGAACAGCTTTTTGAATTTCCGATCTCCTTAAGTTTTGCTAATCAAATTGCAATTTGCTATATATTTTAAACCTGTCACGTATGACTGGGCGGACAACTTAAACCCTTCGTTTTTGTAAACTCCATTTCTAAAATAACCTTTAATACTGGAAATGATTATATTCAGATGTTGATAGTGGTAAAACTTTTGTTCAAAATTTTCTGCATTCCTACAAACAGCCAAGACATAATTACAGAAATTCAAAACTAAAACATTTGCAAAAGATATAATCAAAGTTATCAGAATAAATGGTAACAAAAAAACGGCGGCAAGTTTGAAAAGATTTAATGTCTTTTTCGCTGCTTTTACGGTTTTCAAACAATTTCAAAACATAAGCTAATGATGACTGTACTCGCCTATAGTTCCTTAAACGAATATTTTCATGGACGTTCATATATATAAATTTTAAAGTATGCACAAGTCTTATATGTAGGGCTGTTGAGCCACCAACTTTTTTTTGGGGAATTTTAAAATAGTGTATTTGCGCGAAGCGCGTGAAATTTCAGTTTTAGTCTTTTTTTGTGTTACTTTCTTTGATGAAAAGTTGGAAAATAGTTTTGAAAGAAAATGTTTTTCAATGTTTGGGATGGTAGGTTCTCTCCTAAAAAGGGCAATTCTTTTCTTTGAAAGGTCAATTTTCCTTCTGAAGAGGGGTATTTGTGCCCCCAGAAAAGGAACACTTTTCTTTTCTGAAAAGGACACTGTGTGTGTGTGTGTGGGTGGGAGGGGGGGGGGTCTGGGGAGGGGATCGGAGCACGTGCCCACTGTGCCCCCGTTTTCGCCGCCTATATGCATAAGACATATCTTGGATCAGCTTTTATGATATCACATTTTATACTGCGCGAGGTCACTTTTCAAAAGACTCGCGCAATCTTTGAAGTGCAATAACTCCTAAATGAAAAAATATATCAACATAAGTTTTTCACTACATTTTTTCTTTACTAGTTGCCTATCATATATAAGAAAATGAAAATCCACGGGAATATTCCTTTAACATCATATTCGTCTTCTAAAAACATGAATTCAATTTGCATGGATGCGATGGTTTTCAAGGCGTTTTCGGCTTATTTGACATCCACTTGGGAAATTAAGGCCATGGTTTAAAGTCTGTACTGCTTAATGAAGTTGCTTTCCAAGGCTAATAACTGCGTTGACCTAACCAGCTAACCTTGAAACGAAATTTGCAACCTTAATGAATCAAGAACATAGCTTCATGTACCGAAATATTCAAGTAAAAAAGGTTTATTTGCTTAATTATTAGAAGTGAATGATTGAATCTGACATTTAATTTTTGTCTTGGATTTGCCTTTATGACATCACACTGTACACTGCCAGGTCACCTTTTCAATGCACTCCGCGCAATCTTTGAAATGCAATAACTCCTAAACAGAAAATAGATTTTAACGTAATTCTTAGACCAAATTGTTTCTTTCTAATCCTCTATATAATATATGAAAATGAAAAGTCATGTGAATATTCCTTTAATGTTCGATTGTTTTGTGTGAGTGTTTTTACCGGATGGTAGTATCAAAACCAAAGCAATACAAGGGTAATGGAAGGAATGTTTCACCGCAGGTACCGACTTCTCAAAATCACTTTATTCCATCAGGGATACTTATTACCTTTACTGTCTCAAATATGCCAATCTTGTGCAATTTAAATCGTCCCTCTTTCCGCATACTGACGAATGTCTTGTTTAGGTGAAACGAAAATTGGCGCGAAATACTGAATTATTATTTCAGCATACTGACGAATGTCTTTAAAGCTTTAGGAAATAAGATTTTGCTTAAAATATTTTTAACGTAAGTACAATTATCAACAAATTAGCATTTTCTCTTTCCAATGATATACAAATTAAGCTATTTAATACGTGTATCCACTTTGATTTCATCCAGCTTCGAAAATTTCCGAACATTCGTCAGTATGCGGAATTAATAATTTTAATTTTGACATTCGTCATTACACAAATGACATTCGTCACTACGCGAAAAGAGGGGCGAAATGAGTATTCAACAGAAAAGGGCATTTTTTCCCCTGCAAAATTATGTGGATTTAAACAAAAGTCATCGTGTTAATTGTTTGTTTTGTTCACCCAATCAAATACATTCAAACACAAGTAAAAGGTAATTGGAAATCCCGTATGCTTCGATTGATAGGTCATTCCATTCTATTCCTTAAAAAATGCAACCCCAACTATCGGTCAAATGTTCATTTTATTGAGATTTTAAAATAAAAATTTAAGTTTCAGCGATTAAATTTCTCATGAAGATTTACCAAACGACACTTTAAAGTATGAAAAATTCAATCCCATGCAAATCTAACAGTTGGAACTTCACTCTCATAGATAATAATGTTACTCTCTGATGCTGTTGAAATTTTTTAAAGAATGTATCGCGCAGAGAGACTTTTTGTTAAATTTAGTCGAATTTAGAAAACGGCACCGTGAATATATGAAGAGGTTAGATGATAGTTAATCGCAGTATGCCAGACGTATTTCAAATTTGAAATGCACAATCATAATTAAAGGACGCGCTTGGTTCCGCGTTATGGCCCTGTAAATTTATCACCCTAAAATAAACATAATTAAAGGTAGCATTGGCCAACTGCTTAGCTCAATTGGTAGAGGATCCGCTTTCCAGCGGGGAGGTGGTGGGTTCGATCCCCGGCCGAGTCACACCAAAGACTTTCATAATGGAACCTGCTGCCCTCTCGATTGGTGGTCAGCATAATGATCGGAGCAGGGTAATGATACAGGCTTGTGCTCCGTGTGTGGCCGCAGCTTTGAACCTGAAGTTTGCATTGTAAAGCGCTTTGAGTATGCATACTTGTGTAGAAAAGTATTATACAAACCAGGTATTATTACTATTGTTCAAAAGTAAATTTGTGCAAAGAAAATAATAAGTTAGAACGGCACTCTAATTGTAGTAGAAGTAAAGATAAATTATTTCTTTTTTTCTTCTTCTTCTTCTTCTTCTTCTTCTTCTTCTTCTTCTTCTTCTTCTTCTTCTTCTTCTTCTTCTTCTTCTTCTTCTTCTTCTTCTCCTTCTTCTTCTTCTTCTTCTTCTTCTTCTTCTTCTTCTTCTTCTTCTTCTTCTTCTTCTTCTTCTTCTTCTTCTTCTTCTTCTTCTTCTTCTTCTTCTTCTTCTTCTTCTTCTTCTTCTTCTTCTTCTTCTTCTTCTTCTTCTTCTTCTTCTTCTTCTTCTTCTTCTTCTTCTTCTTCTTCTTCTTCTTCTTCTTCTTCTTCTTCTTCTTCTTCTTCTTCTTCTTCTTCTTCTTCTTCTTCTTCTTCTTCTTCTTCTTCTTCTTCTTCTTCTTCTTCTTCTTCTTCTTCTTCTTCTTCTTCTTCTTCTTCTTCTTCTTCTTCTTCTTCTTCTTCTTCTTCTTCTTCTTCTTCTTCTTCTTCTTCTTCTTCTTCTTCTTCTTCTTCTTCTTCTTCTTCTTCTTCTTCTTCTTCTTCTTCTTCTTCTTCTTCTTCTTTCTTCTTCTTCTTCTTCTTCTTCTTCTTCTTCTTCTTCTTCTTCTTCTTCTTCTTCTTCTTCTTCTTCTTCTTCTTCTTCTTCTTCTTCTTCTTCTTCTTCTTCTTCTTCTTCTTCTTCTTCTTCTTCTTCTTCTTCTTCTTCTTCTTCTTCTTCTTCTTCTTCTTCTTCTTCTTCTTCTTCTTCTTCTTCTTCTTCTTCTTCTTCTTCTTCTTCTTCTTCTTCTTCTTCTTCTTCTTCTTCTTCTTCTTCTTCTTCTTCTTCTTCTTCTTCTTCTTCTTCTTCTTCTTTCTTCTTCTTCTTCTTCTTCTTCTTCTTCTTCTTCTTCTTCTTCTTCTTCTTCTTCTTCTTCTTCTTCTTCTTCTTCTTCTTCTTCTTCTTCTTCTTCTTCTTCTTCTTCTTCTTCTTCTTCTTCTTCTTCTTCTTCTTCTTCTTCTTCTTCTTCTTCTTCTTCTTCTTCTTCTTCTTCTTCTTCTTCTTCTTCTTCTTCTTCTTTTTTTCATTATTATTATCCCTATCCCTATAAATTAATTAATCTGTTACGTAACGTTAGTAAACGTTCTCCTTAATTAACTTTCAAAATCAACTTTGACTTCAAAACATCATTTTGTTTGGTTTCACTTTTCAATATGCTTGCCTTCATCTTTCACAAGTATACTTCCTCATGTAACACTACCTTTCAATCACAAGCTAATATAGAACATTAAAACCACTGAGCGTTACTGCAAGTCTTTTCCAATCAAATCGGTCAACATTGATACTCTTGGAAGATTTAGCATCACCTGCTTACAATTATCTTATATTTCCTAAACGCTCAAAGTATGACAGACCACTCCGTAAGCTTCATGGATTTATTATAATCTAAATTTTTCTTTTGAAATAAATATTTACACATTTGATGAAATCTGGAAAATCGAAAACAGCTAAATAAACATTCATTCATTAGGCAGTGCAGGTCTAATTTTCTTTTCAGATCAAATCATCACCAATGACCACTTTGTAAATGTAGACAAAGACAGAGCAGTAAGTATGAACATAAGTACCCCTCGTTTGCTTTGATCTACGTTAGGCGCCTTTCCATATCAATCAAACTTCCACCACAAAACGATGTTCATAATTCTGTTTGTACTTTGATCATCTTTTCAGCGCAATTTTGGCAATATTTATATCCTAATGCTGCCATGATTTATTTCAAGGAAACAAATTAGTAACCAGTGTTTATACGTTATGGGAAATGGTTGTAACGATATCATCATCTTCACTGCAAACTGGCGAAGGAGCGATGGATTAGAACCTTAGTTCAATAATTGTAATTCTTATCTCATCTTAACCTAATATCTTCTCTTCTTCTAATAAATAAAGAATAAATGAGAATAATTGAGATTAAATTAAAATAATACAATAATGTGTTTATTCCAGCCTGCCGAAATCTTTAAAAATCGTTTCAAGTGACACTACCCAAATTTTACCCCTTGCATTTGATCATAAATATCTTTAAAATTGTTCCCAATTTTCCATCTGACTGTGATGTTACGGATAAAGTTTTCAGATCGATGCTTTAAAGGAAATATATCATTCTTCAAGCATGCATATTACACGCCATGCAGTTCTTTAAATAGACCTTAACTCACAAAGATACCATTTTAAAATAATGGATGCATTCTTGTATTCAGGAACGATGCGTACAAAAATAATGATATTCAACTTAGTTTGTTGGGCACTAAGAAATGATAGTTTTGTGTATTTTTTGCAGTTGTTTTATATATATAATATATATATATATATATATATATATATATATATATATATATATATATATATATATATATATATATATATATATATATATATATATATATATATATATATATATATATATATATATATATATATATATATATATATATATATATATATATACATATATACATACATACATACATACATACATATATAATATATATATATATATATATATATATATATATATATATATATATATATATATATATATATATATATATATATACATACACATACATACATATATACATATATATATATATATATATATATATATATATATATATATATATATATATATATATATATATATATATATATATATATATATATATATATATATATATATATATATATATATATATATATACATTAACTTTGTCCCTAAACATTTATTTCTATCATGATCAAAATTACACAAAACCACTAAAAACACATTTTCCTCAGATTGATACTGTGTTAGATAGTCCCTTTATGTAGGCTCAGTGGCAGTACTTATCAGAATTTCATGAAAAAACCAGTTAGGCCCCAGTTGCCGCAAAGACAAATCCTCAGTGAAAAAACTAAAATCATTGGAAAAAATCTTAGAAAACAGACAATTCAACGAAAAATTCAAATATTGAAAGAAAATCTAAGCTGTATGTATGTATGTATGTATATATGTATATATATATATATATATATATATATATATATATATATATATATATATATATATATATATATATATATATATACATATATATATATATATATATATATATATATATATATATACATATATATATATATATACATATACATATATATATATATATACATACATATATACATACATACATACATACATACATACATATATATATATATATATATATATATATATATATACATATATATACACATATATATATATATATATATATATATATATATATATATATATATATATATACATATATATACATATATATACATATATACATATATATACATATATACATACATACATACATACATACATACATACATACATACATACATACATACATACATACATACATACATACATACATACATACATACATACATACATACATACATACATACATACATACATACATACATACATACATACATACATACATACATACATACATACATACATACATACATACATACATACATACATACATACATATACATATTTGGGACCCGGGGTCTGCAGCAAAGTGAAAACCTGTCACGATTTTCAAAAGGTTCTCACGATATATGGCACCCCTAATATCGCTGTTATTGTTTTAGGGTTGCAATTGCTTTAAAAGTACATTTTCAAAAATTGTAAGCGATAGGTGAGATTTCTTAGCTTCAGTTGGCTTGGATTTTCACTCAATATTTGAATGTTTTCGTTGAAATGTCTATTTCTAAACATTTTGATCCATGATTTTACGTTTTTTTACCGAGGATTTGTCTTTGAGGCAACTGGGGGCTAATTATCTTCATGAGGGCATTCTCCCCGTGACCCGTAGTACCGCCACTGAGCCTACACTAAAGAAACTATTTTACACATTATTAATTGGATTTCTAACTTGTTTCCTCATTCAAGTTCAAGCTCGCAATTTGATCATGATCCCGAAATAAATGTAAAGACGGTCCAGAGTCTAACATAGCTGCCTTTAACATATGATCAGTCACATATCAACCAGAAACATATTTCACATGTAAAAGGATTTATCTCAAAGAAGTTTTGTAGGATTACTTTAATTTAGGATAATTATTTTCGGTCTCTCTCACAAAGTGCAACGGACCTTGTTACAAAGTGCGACAGCTCGGATTATTACAAATTTCGACATAAATTATTACAAATTGCGACAGCTATTTTATTACAAAGTGCGAAAAGGTTTATTACAAATTGCGACAGGTATTTCAAATTATTACAAGTTCCGACAAGGTTTATTACAAATTGCGACAGCTATTTTATTACAAAATGCGAAAAGGTTTATTACAAATTGCGACAGGTATTTCAAATTATTACAAGTTCCGACAAGGTTTATTACAAATTGCGACAGGTATAAGAAAGTGCCAGGTTATTACAAATTGCGACAGAAAAACTACTACTACTACTGCTGCTGCTGCTGCTGCTGCTGCTGCTGCTGCTGCTGCTGCTACTACTACTACTACTACTACTACTACTACTACTACTACTGCTGCTGCTGCTGCTGCTGCTGCTGCTGCTGCTACTACTACTACTACTACTACTACTACTACTACTACTACTACTACTACTACTACTACTACTACTACTACTACTACTACTACTACTACTACTATTACTATTATTATTATTATTATTAATATTATTATTTGTCATCTTTATTATCTATTCATATATCTTTAGTCTCATGTATATTTTAGAGTCTTTTATGAAAGCATATTTTGTATGTACAATGCATTTTAATATGTTTTTATAGTAATTGCCCTTGATAAGCAAACTTCTAAGAATGAATAATATAATTCATTTGTCAATCTAGCTTTACCCTACATACCTTACTATTCTAATGCTTGAATTAGCACATTTTCCTTCTCTCGTCTCAATTTACAAAGGCTTTTATCCCATCTACAAAGACGCATTAATAAACATAGGAAATTGAGGTCACCATTGTAGGCCACTGGAAAGATGCTATCAAAATATTCTACCTGATAATTCGGTCAAACTAAAATACCAATATTGTCTCCTACTCAGAACTGCAGTAAACGTGTTAATCTTTAGACAAAAGGTTATATGCAATTTCAATTCGCGTGATCAAATACCGTTTTCGGTTATAATTTTGAAATGGCCGTCCTTGAATGTACAAGTGTAAATAATTTAATTTCATCGTACATGTTTGCATGTAAGCTTAATAAGTTGTAGATGGACACGAATAAATCGAATTAAAACGAAGATTCGATTTTCACGACGCATATATAACATCATAAGTCTGGAGAATGCAGGTGTAAATGTTCAAGCTATGTTTCATTGTGTTTTCTTTAACGATTTATTGTACCTGGTGGATACACATAGAATAACAACGACAACCATTGCTTATAAATAATGATCGTGAAAGACTATTTGTCAGTCTATGAATAAAAACGCTTTCGCTATGAATAGCTGTAAATCTTTACTTCAATCTTCCGTGTAAATCAATGTCATACAATTAATGACTTGAAACAAAAATGAGTAACACTTCTCAAATTATGCCTAATAAATATGAAATTATTATCTTAATAAAAACTTTTGAAATATTCATATCTCAATGTCTGCTTGTCAACTATTTCCCTTTATAATATTAATGCTTTAAAATGTTAGCTTTGCACAAGTACAATTAATGTTAACACAAATAGATAAAATGGTTTTATTTTTTATATTTATATGGCTATTATATGACTCTGCGTCTTTCAACGATATATTTCATTTCATTTTAAGTTAAGCACCAGAAGGGACTACCCTTTTAATTTTGTCTCTAAGAAGAAGGCGGATGAGTTACATTGACCCAGCATATCCGAACAACTCCAGGTCACAAATACTTCTTAGAAAGATCAATTACATTTACTGTAAACTGAAAATGATTGGTTTTAAGCAGTAAAGGTTGAGACTCGAAAACAATTTCAACCGGTTTTTTTTCAATAGAGGGATTTCATTACGTGACTATAAGTCATTTGGAAGCCATTTTGCCGGGTAAGCGTCGTTGCGTTTCACGCGTCTCCACACAACTCAGTCACATCACACGTACAACAAACATACTGCCTGCTAAACTACCAGCGAATTTTATTGTTTTGTTCGCGGCGGCGATTTTACTTCATATTTTCTTAAAGTTTTATACATTCACCGGGTATACGAAGAGTAACTTTTACGTGAACGCCATCTGAGTGTTTGTTATACGCAGACAAAGGCTACATACCTGGCATAAAGTACTCACTGGAAATCCTATACCGAAGTTTGAAAGACGTTGCGTCGTATAGCAGAATCCCACTTTCGATCAGGATCAGATGGAAATCGAGAAAACGTCTGTTTATTTCCCGGCACACATCTATTAGTGCAACCAACGGCACAGCAAGATTCCGGCAAAATTATCCCATACAAATTATCTTATATAATAACATTTAAGTCTAAATAAGTGTACATCAGACGATCGTTCTCGCCCAACAAAATGGCGATGTAAACAAAGTCACATGACCTCATGAAGTCAGCTGAAACACCCTAATACGTGAATAATAATATTTCTTGCAAAGCAATACCAGTAATAAAACACAGTGGTAAAAACAGCACTACAGTGGTAAAAACCTGTTCTAATTATTTGCAGATAATTCAGATTATTTTCAAATGAATTGAATTCAAAAACAAAGCAAAGGTAATTCAATGGTGCAGGAGATAGTAAACTATACATGATTATTGGATTTTATTTCATAGATTTGTATTCATTTTGATATAAAACAGTATACTTATAAGCTTAGAACAAGCTGCGTATCGGTTCATGAAAACTCCATCTCGTAATTTTATTATTTATGTAACTTCATCTTTTCACAAGGGTTGTTCTTTATTCATATATTGAATATTCCAAAAAAAATCTCCTAGGTCCCCTGAGAAGCAAGGTGTCTTAAATGAACAAAAAATTAAAATTAAAATTTCACAAAAGAAATAGGTTATCGGGAAAACCCAATGTATCCTGTATAAAAGGGGAATTAATCTGATCAAGCTATTCAATTGTTGGGCATATAATACTCCACAGGGTCTAAAGAGATGAGTTGATAATATCTGAATAAGTAAAACGTTATTTTACAAAAAGGATTTAAATTATTAGAATGAATTCTTAAAATAGATCAATTAATTTATTGATAACATCGAAAAAACAATGATCAACACAACTAAATAGAATATTGTTTGGATTTCCAATAATCAAATTATAAACAAAATAACAAATAGGCACAAATTTAAATGGGGGTAAAAATTGCATTTTAATACAAGAGTGATCAAAATACTGTAAAATGTGAAGGGTTGTCTACGTGGGATTGAACAGATTAAGTTAAACTAATATTTATATATGCCTGGAAAAATGAAAAGTAAAAATATTTGAAATATGGACTAACCCTAACACAAATGGTGAATACCCCTGTTAGCCCCCTTTTCACATCACATCTACAATAGAATGCACATAGCACATGTAAAAGCTATATTTAAACAATAAATTGGGTCGTTGATCGAAATTGATTAAAGAAAATTTCAAATATTTATTCGTGAATAATCAACCAACAGTTCTTGTCCTTTCATAAAGTATTTCATCACAAAACACTGTATCAATCAAATATCTAAATTTGACAAGAAACAGGACACCCGAGTGAAATGTCAGTGATTTGACATTTACTTGAATAAGCTAATAGACTGATAGAAAGATGAAATTAGAATAACGACCAGTGTCTGTGTTTGAAGAGAAAAATAAAATCATAAATTGCACAGTCAAAAAAATTTTGACTTGTGATAACAGATGGCAGCTCCATGGTTGAACACCAATGCACAAACTTCTTTGATATTTAGAGCAGGAAGCTGTCAGCATTTGGTTGTGACACAATGACTTAAATACTATCAAAAGCATTAAACATCCTGCCAGATTGTGTTTAACGTTCTAATTATTAAATAAAAATCGTACACTTTTTGCAGTGGCTTTTGCATTGTTTACCATTATCTATCCCGTCCTCTGCAATGTCATGACAGGAGGCAGTGACTGCTTTTAGTAAAACTGATAGGGAATTTAGCATTAACCTTATAACATCTACAAAACCATATATTCTAAGTAGAATAAGGGTCCTACATGTAAATTTTAGGTTCCTTAGACACGAAAACCTAAATTGTTAATTTACGGGTAGCATGAAACTAAGTCTCTGAGTTACGAAATAATCCACACCCACCATAGCAACGCGGTTACTAGGTGGGGGCAAAAAAACCCCTCAAATCCGCAATCGTGCATTACCAATGCATTGACATTTAGATGTTCGCGAGGCCTGCCGCAAGCTTTGATCAATTTATGGCACTTCTCCGGATCTTTACAGTTTTTAGCAAAAAGGGATAAACAATATTCAGTTGGCTAAGTGTTCTGGGTAACAGCAATCAGATTTACAAAGCCAGCAGCGAAAGCCGAAAGCGCAAGTTTTGTTCACCATTTTGCCGTCACTCAGTCTGTGTGTGCAGAGATTTGATTTGTTTAGTAAATTGCATTAACTACATGAGCGCGCGCCGCTAGCTTGTTGTACTGTAGGATGTTTGCCCCAGATTAGTTACTCAGATTTTATTGATAGGCAAATTTAGGCGGTGATTGGTTTAAAAAGCTGCTATTCATCTAATTCAGACAGGTTAGTTATCTACTGCTCCCCACAAAATGAAGCCCTCACTAAAGAGCGGAATAAAGATGTTTGGTGGGCTACCATAATATAAAGGTACAAGCAAAAGGAATGCATATAATCTCGAAAGTAAATATATCATTTTATTGTAATGACCTTCAAAAAGTCTCATTGGGACCTAAATGATTATAAACCCGTAAAGAAAGAGTTACCTGATGATGGTATCTAATACCCTCCAGGCCCGTAGCCAGGATTTGAAAGGGGCGTTTTTCGTAAAAAAGGGCACAAAATCTTGGAAATTCCGGGTGCTAATTATTTTTTTAGATTTTAAAACGGCATTTTCTCAAATAAAAGGGAGTTCAGGAATTTAAAAGGAGAGGGGGGGGGGGGGGGGGGGTTCGTTTTTGCACAAAATGGCAATGAGCCTTACAATTTCGGGTGCTTATTATATTTTTAGATTTCCCTTTATTAAAAACATCACAATAATTTGTTCATTTTTTGCCACATAATAAACTCCTAATCTGTTACTGTTGTAATAAAATTCAAGGGAAAAATAATCATTTCCTTGCTACTACATCATGCGGTGCAACAAGTATCTTACTTTGTTTTGAAAGAATTGTTGTTCTTAATTCTAGACTATTCAATATATTCTCTAGAAAGTAATATAAATAAAAACGTGCCTGCAAGGAGGTAAGCAACCAATCACTGATCAGTATTTTTATGGAATTTCTTACAAACCTAAACAACGCAGGTATCGAAAGGTCATTTATGGAGACATTACAATTAAAACGCTGTTCACTAATAAAAAATTCAACAATTTAGATTACTTTGTGATTTGACTGTTGCGACTACGATTATAGATTAGGCACGCGCAACAAATGTTGAAACTTGACTTATACAAGTGATACAATCTCATAAATATTTTTCGGTAGATATCTAACTTAAAAGTGTTTGGGCTTTAGTCACGGCTTATGTATACACTATCATTATCTCCATTGATAACATATGTTTAAAGCACTACTTACTTAATCAGGTTTTCAAAATACAAACGAGTCAATTACCACATGAAATATAATACACTCTTATCTGTCCAAAGTACATGTACTGCTTTTAGATCAAGATGCAATAACCGCTAATGTGTGTACTCATCATTGATGTTGTTTTGATGAAAGTGATAAATGAAACTTTTCACACCCTAATCAAATTTTTATCAAATGGAAACGCAATACACTATAAACTTTCCAAAATACGTACACTGCTCTGACATCATGAAGCTTAATCAGTGAAAAATTGAGAGTACGCGCCATCTTGCTGCTACCAAATATGTGACTTCAGGCACCAAACTGTCAAGCCACTAATCTCATAAAAAATTCTCAAGAGTTTTGTATCTCTTGAAATTACTTTCTACGTAACTTACTTAGTTAACCAACATGAGAGTACACTCATCGTTTATCATGAATTGCTCTTAGTGAAGAAGTTCGACACAGATATCGAAAGCATGGTTTTCTTGGTTTATTATCCGTAATTCACCTCTGGCAATTTGTAAACCCATTTGTAATCTTCTCAAAGGATTTTTACAGCGAAGAATTTTCTCTGGTAAAGTTGAGTTTCGACTTTTAAAAAGGATAATTTTGTTTTAGGTTTAGCATATCGGTTTCTTGCGTGCACCAAAAACAAGTTTAATAGTCAATAGAGAATGGTGCAACATTTCAAGCAGTGTGATGAGTTCTGGGACACGGGTAGAGACGATTATAGCTAAACTAATCAAGAGTATACGAAACAACAAACAAATAATAGAATAGTCAGTCAATCTTGTTTTAACTTGAACGTGTACATCTTTTCCAGGTCTAAATTATGTAATTTATTTAGTGTAATTAGTTAATTTTATCACGTCCCCCCAAAGAACCGTCTGTTTAAAGGTTTATGTAATGGTAGATTTTAAGTGAGGAACGTTATTTTAAAATTCACCCACTAACCCTGACATTCTTGGGATTTTCCAAGTGTAAGTATGCAAATCTAATTTAAGATAGCTACAACGATCAACGTTGGATGAAATTAAGGAAATAATTTGTTTTGAAGAAGTTCATACATTAGTTGTCCTGTTCAAAAATGTTTCATTCATTAAGCAATCCTGATAATTACATCAAACAATGTTTTGTACTTATCATCAGTCCGGGAGAGGTCCTAAAGTAAGGAATCAAAAGGTTAGGAACTTTTCGTGACATGAATGGACATCGCCAATTTTGTGTTTTCCCACGATGCTTTACTATACGTTAAGGCCTTATGCAGTGTTGACAAATTTCCAATTTGAAATACATCTGCGAAAATTTTGTTTGACCTGCGAAACTTAGAACTCATGGCTTCATTGCTTTCATGACTTAATCTTATCCACTCTACTTTTATATAATTACCACGCTGTTTTTGAAATATGAGGAAAATCAGAAGAAAAAATGGGCTTTTTGGTGCGAAACATGCTTATTATAAAAATTCAAATATTTGCAAAATTATAACTTTGTCGTTGAGAATGCATATTATATAAGGAATAAAACTACACATCACTAAATCTCACATTCTAAATGAAAAAATGGTCTCTTACTTAGACCTAATCTTTCTGCACATTGTAATTGCAAAATATGAATAAAACGGTTGCAGGACCTCTATTATATCAGGTATTTTACAGATTCCTTAAAATAGGACAT
Organism: Chiridota heheva; assembly: GCA_020152595.1. NCBI lineage: Eukaryota > Metazoa > Echinodermata > Holothuroidea > Apodida > Chiridotidae > Chiridota > Chiridota heheva. The sequence goes on along the minus strand of JAIGNY010000785.1, from coordinate 870,377 downwards.
CTCCCGAACTTATCATACTGCACTTTGCTTTCCGTGGAGATATGACGTAACCTGTTACATCAGGGAATCTGTTTCACAACTATTCTACTCTTTCGTAATAGATAGTATGAAACCATGGTAACATCTTATACACTGAGTTTACTAACTTAGGAAACCGCCACTGGTAAAAACACCTCTTCAATTATATAATAAAGTTTCCTTGATTGTGCAGAAAATTTCACAAGAGATGAAATTGCATATCATCAATTAAATTTTGCTAAAATGTAATACCATACATTTGAAGGAAAACCTAAAAAATTAAAAAAATATACTTCCAAAAGTACGGTTAACAACAATCAAATATCATGGAGCTTCAAGCAAATCAAAACGTTGTCATCCATGTAGAATAATAAGCATTGCAAGAATAAAGCAATACAATTTTAGTAAACGTAGAGGCCAGAATAGTGATACGTCCAAAGGGAAGTAATATATTTAAGGTTGTATTTTTAGAGTAAGACGTGACCTATCCACGATCCACGCAGAAATTAAATTGTATCACAAATTACGATAAATTCTTCGCCACATCTTGCTGTGTGTTTGTTTTCCTTAAAAATGAAAGTGAAAAATAGCCATCGTTTTCAAATCATTGTTACACTGCTCTGTTGGTAGTCAAAACCCCATCAGCCTCCTTTCCGAGGTTGCCACGGGGTCTTACATTTACCAGGTACCCTTTATTTTCCAAGATGTTTCAGCTTCAACGATATCGAAGGACTTTGTGTAAGATAATTCTAAGAACTATCTAACACAACTGAATAATGTTAAATACCAATTTGTGTCTAAGTCTTCCAATTCGGCGCATTTTAGTGAGCTTGTTTTCAAATAAACTATACCAGACCTCTTTCAAATATGTTCTAGTGGACCATTTGGCCCAACCAGTCATTTCATTTGCCCCACCATTTAAAGGAAAGGTATCGACCCATAAATAAAATCAGAAGCGAATTTCGCCGTGCGTGCATAAAACGGAACTTCCGGTTTTCAATTTTCTTATTGATATCAAAAAATTGCGATGTTATCGCTCACATATCTGCCAGACCGACTTAGGGCCGATATGTGTGATCGCAAACACCGAAAATTTTCGCGATCAATAAGAAAAATTGAAAACCGGAAGTGACGTTACCTGCACAGCGGCGTTCACTTCTGGATCTATTCTGGATCTTTAAAACAAATTGTGATATTCATGGGCCAATTTTAATTTGATTTGGATGGGGAAATTTACTGTCAAGGAGTACTTTTATTCGTTTTTTCATTATTTTCTTATCAAAATAAAGAATTAGAGTATCTGTCTTTCCCATATCTCTCCAATATGCTTTACGGATAAACTGTTTGCCGAAGCTATATTTGCCATGAATTGGCCCTCCAGTAAATAATCCATTACAAATTCTGAACTATACTATATTTTGCTCTGTGTTGTTTTCTCTCGGTTCAAGATTGTATGATAAACAACCACAGTTCTGATGAAAATGTGATACCCTTAGTCACATTTTAGTCCATACAAATCTTTTTATATTTAAAAAAAATAATATTATTTCAGGCTATGTACGAGCGTCAATCCGAAAATAAGATCTTATCCGTCAGGCGTAAATGAAATATATTCATTTATCCTAATGTTCTTACACGATAGTGTTTGTCATATGAGAGCATGCTTATTCTTTCTGACAGCTATACCCAGGGGCCGGTAATATTCTCCCTCTTGAATAATCACAACTTTTGTAACTTTGTCAATCAATTCAAAGCACGCGCTGTCTTACATACTGCTAGTACGTTCTTGGTTTACAAATTGATGCAAGTATGATACTATCTCAAAGAAAGGCATGGTTAAACCAGGCCTTTGATTCAGAATCAGACTTCATATAAAAGATTGCACGGAAATGTAATGTTTTAAAAAGTGGAACAGTTTTCCTTCTAAATATTTTCAGTTCGATTTTTAGAGATTGTTTTCATAGATTTATTGTAGATTCTCCTTCGAGACATTGTAAACATATGGTAAATTTTACTGAAATATAATTTGATAAGAAATTTTAAAACAGTTTATAGCATAGCAACAATAGGCATATCTACAAGTAGTTGTAAGCAGCATTTTTTTGGTGAAAAATTAAGCATTATCAGCAGTTCATCAGGAATATGAATATTGAATGATAATTTTTGTCGATTAGGCGCCATTTCTTAGAAGATTCTACATCTCCTTTATAGAACAAGATCTCAAGTACTGCTGTTGACGACAATCTATTCCCTCCAATGTTACGTATCGTTTCATAATGAAATGGTTTACTACTAATATTCACATCATGTGTCATTCCTTAAGCTTCTCTCTACACATCTTAATTACAGTACATTATAATACTTCGCATAACAGCTGTGTGTCTAAAGTAGAACAATACATCCACCACTGCGTTGCAATAAGGCAATGTACCAGGTGTAACATGTCATGTGCAATTTGAAAGTCTGAAAGACTTGTCACTCACGTTGTTCTATCCAGGCTTTTTATCGAGGACAGTAAGTCTTCAGATCGAGAGTGTGAAGCATGCACACAATTTTTATCAAACCTATCATTATGAGCTCTCTTTTTTTGAATTTATGAATTTAAAACTAAGTTAATTTAAGTTTATGGACACGACTTTTCATTTTTTTGAATATAACCGTAGAATTTAGACGTTATTCTTAAAGGGATTTACAAAATTTGTACAATTTTACCGACTAGTGTGCAATCATTATTTCTTTACTTCACGTAATGTGCGAGTTAAAATGGATTTAAAAAAAAAAAAAAAAAAAAAAATCATGTTCAATCACCTTTAACTCTGTTTGAAATATTAGAAAACATATCAGTATAACTCAGCCCCGGTGGAACTTTTATTTCACGGTGCACTAAGTACCATACATTAGAGATCCTAAAGCAGAGGATTATCTTTGAATCACTTCCCTGCTGGAACTAACACCAGTTTTGATTTTCCATTTGGAAACATTTAACAATGATCAAGAATGATAGTTTGATTAAAGGTCAACATGTGTTAGAAATCCACTTATGCAATAAATGTGTCGATAAAACGCTACTTGCAGAAATTACCAGCTATACCCAAAGACGAAAGTTGCCATTTCATCCCTATTTTTTAGAAATCGAGATAAAAAAGATATATATAAAAACTTGAGTTTCTACAACCACAAAAGGTTACCCACATAGTTAAAAACACATAAGAGGCAAGACTCAGGAAATATTGCTTAATGGCAAACTTCATTATATTAAAATTTCTTACTTTAGGTATCCGAGTGATTCGTAAAATTAAAGTTATTCTTTAGATCTACAGATTTGTTATTGTGCACCGCCGTTGTCGAGACAACCAAAGGTAGCTTTCCTACTAACTGTTTCTAAGCTTGGAAAAATCACAATGGTCTTCACGTGACTTGGGTACAAACACAATGGTCTTAAAATCATCCTCACCTTTATGCAGCTTGGAATATTGCATTAGTTGAAAACATATAAGTGTAACTCACCGTGAGGGATAAATTCAGCCCTAGTGGAAATAGGTGCACTAAATACCGCTTACTTTAGGGATCAGAGATCCTAAAGCAAGGGATTATCTTTGAATCACTTCCTGCTGAAACTAATAGTTTTTCTTGTCCATTTGAAAACATTTACAGTAATTAGAGGTCAATTCGTGTGTTAAAAATCTACTGATACAATAATTGTGTCGAAACCATTTTAGCCCAATTTTCTACATTGAAAACTTGTTTTTGTGGCTTTAAAAAGTAATTATTTTGATATTTTCCCAATATGCATACAATCTTATACAAACACTGAAAAGGTCATCCACACAGTAAAAATATATAAGACACATGACGCGTGTAATATTGCTTAATGGCGAATTTTATTACATTCAAATGTCTTACTTTTTAAGGATCTGAGTGATTCGTAAAATTAAAGTTATTCTTTAAATCTCCAGCGTTTTTATTGTACACCGTCGTTGTCGAGACAACCAAAGATTGGTTTCCTACTATCTGTTTCTAAGGTTGAAAAGATCACAATGCTCTTCATGTGACTTGAGTACAAACTCGATTACGGCTGAATGAGGTTTTTTTGACTGTTATTTGATTAATGGTATTTAAAAAGAATTTTGATTATTGGCATATCAAATAAAATTAAAGCGTTTTTTTTTTTTATTATCTACCATGGATGAAAATTACTGTAGAATGAAGGTGTTTTACTTCGAGTTTGTTAATAAAATAAGATTGATTTCATGCTGCTGTCAGTTTCGGGATTCAATTTGATAAGTCGTGTATGAATAGTAGGCGTATAACCTTGTTAAAATGCAGAAATGCTAATCTTAAGACGAAGAATATTTATTCGAAATTCTTTGTATACTGATATTGCCCAAATGAAAGTATATTTTACACTAAATGTGGTTCTGATAATGTATTTATTTTTCGTTTTATTTTGCAACCAAGATCTATATCTACCAGGGTTGTTGGCCTTACTGCAATGTAGAACCCGAATTTGAAGCGAATTGTGAGGCCTAAGGTAATTTTGACGTGCCTTTCCTGCTCTTAAATGTCTTTTCCGTGGAAGATACAAATCTTTAATACTTATTTCCTTCAAACATTTATGATCACGTCTAACCAAGACTTAGTGCTGAACATTTTTCAAAAACTGTTAATGACCAAAACGAAATCCGGAGGCAGTTGCCACTGGCCTCTATATTCTGTTCAATTTCTTACTGTTATGAAAACAACATCCACCTTTCTCGAACTACAGCAAAAATCTTGTGGAACTTGCAGGGAAACCCTGATACCATTTTGTTTCTGTATATGTACTCAAACGGCTGGGCAAGTCTATACAGACTAAGTAACCTATACACTCTCCCCACCGAATTACAAGCATGCCAATCTTAACATATGCATGACATAACAAAATATTTATACGCGTTTCCTGACCTACATATGTAAAAATGGAGAAGAAACATGGAAAGGAACCTTTCAACGACTTATTATTCGATTCACTATTGTTTCCCTAAACAAAACTTCTCCAACTTTATATTAGAATTTTCAAGAAATTTAGTTTAAAAATTCTACAATTATTTCACTATTTTTGTTTTAATGACAGCTCCCTTACTAATAATTAATTTCTTGAAGCCTCTCGTTTAGTGAAAAATATTTTTGCCTTGAATTGGAAAGAATATATTTTTGCCTTGAATAGGAAAGAATATTATTTGCCTTAAATTGGAAAGAATATTTTTTATACGATGGTATCATTGTCAAAAGTTCTTTCATATGTTATCACATACCAGGGGTAAGTTTCAGAGATATACTCTAAAAAAATAATTGTCAAATTTCACCATAACATGGTTAACTGCACCGAATCAACTTTGGTTAAAATTTAGCAAACATAACATAGTCAAAGTTGACCATATATGGTTATTATAGATTTGACCATGTTATGGTCAAGTTTGACCATTCCTTTTTTAAAAGTAATCTCATAATGTAGTTTTTACCAAAAATGTGTAATTCTGCAATATTTATCTTCAGACTGTGCTATCAAATGTATAATTAACCTTATGTTCAAATTGTCTGTCTCGTAAGTCTCTACTTATCGAAAATGCACTGCTACAAAGGAAGAGTAGTAAACTCCCTTATTATGCAGTCTCTTGGCTAGTGATTTTTCTCAGTTTAAATTGACTTGTTAGAGGTATTCTGGAATGATTATATCAGAACCATTAAGACAGGGCAATAAATAACACATGATCAAGTCGTGTCAAGAAATAGTAAATGTCAGAACAAAGTAATAGCAATATGATAAATTATATGTACTTAACTGCTTAAGTAACTTAGAAAAGGCCAACCTTAATTGGACCTTGAGCTAACCTTAAAAGGGTTCTCTAAACATTTAATATTATCCTTCCGTCCAATTAAGATGAAAAAGTAGATGGAAAATGGATATTTTTTTAGTTGTGAATCGTAAAATACAAAATATTATATAAATTCTCTTTCTAAGTTTTTCTTTTAAAGCGTTTAACATTATAATCAGGTTTTTTTTTTTTTTACGGTTTAAAAGCCAAAATACTGACTTGTTTAAAAAAGACATTTTTGAAATCAACTTATTACATCAAAGTTCTTCAAACGCAACTGTTAATAAACAGTTAAACGTAAGACGTACGCGCTAATATCTGAAGGTAAAATCAATATCTGATATGAAAATCGATATCTTACTTTATTGATTAATAATGAGATTGCTCAAAGGATAAGCTTAGTATTCAGACATGATGAATGATAGAAGACGAAACTACAAATGCAATCTAAATCTGCCTTTAATGGTCAAGCAAGTTTATATTATATAAAGGAGTAACTAAAGAGAAAAAATTGCTAATAAAGCATTCAAAAATTGTATTCCGGTTAGGGTTCCTCAAAGTCTTTAAGTATTCTATCATATTTTGTTCTGCGATTTTGTGGCTTAAAAATCATTGACAATGTCAGAAAAGTAGCACATCAGAATCTAGTCAGGTAATTATAATTTACCACCTGAAGAAAGTTTGAGACAAAATAATTCAAATAGTAAAAACGATGAAAATATTTTCTTCAAAATACAGGATGCGGACACCGACCTTTACATTAGACTTACTACACCAGTTATTTCTAAGCAGGTAAACAGAACATTAAACCTGAATATCTCCATGACGGAATACGATATTTGATTAGTTTCTTCACCATTTTGTTTTTTTGAGTTCCTCTTTTATATGAGATGAACTTGCTTGACCCATGAACTAATCCTTTGAAATTGTATTTACATTACTGGTGTAGAAACTTTTCTCAGTGAAGTTACGCACTCTTTTTATTTCCCTTCATTAGGATATTGAAAAATGTTTTCGTAGAAGGCAAATTACAAAACTGTCTTGTATTATACCTAAGTGATATGCTAACACAATGTGTAGTTTGAAATTTAAAAAATCGAAAATAGTCCAATCTGATACTAATTATTCGATATGTGAATCTTTTTGTAGTCACTTATAACCAAACCCAAATGAAAAATATTGACTACTTGTCTTAGTAGAAGAAAATATTGGAATACGTTGTCTGTCATATTTCCTTTTATTACCTTCTTTATATAAGATTAACTTTCTTGACCTTTGGCAATCATCCATAAATTTAAAGAAAAGTATCGTCCCATGAATAAATTCAGAAGTGAACGTCGTCGCGCCGGCAACGTCACTTCCGGTTTTCAATTTTCCTGATTTATTGCGAGGAATCGACGGTGATCTTTTCAATAACATTTGTAGGCCCCTATCTTCTGTCCAGCGAATGTGTATGCAAATTTCTCACAATAAATATGAAATTTAAAAAACCGGAAGTGACGTTTCCAGAACAGCGGCGTTCACTTTTAGGACGATAAATTTCTTTTAATTTTAAGAATACGATTTGGATAACATGTCAAAACTACTGAAGATAAGTGTAATATCTCTTTCTCGTACACAAATCCATTTCAATTTTAACCTATGTTAGCCTATCACTGTAATTATATGCTAACTTCAAATCGAGGTGGTATGTTTTACTATGTATGTTAAAAATTATTTACGATTGCCTCTTTTTCTTTTGTCTTGCAAAAAATTGCGACCCTCCTGGAAGTTTTTGTCTGGACTATTGTTTGAAATTATAGTGAAGAAGTTGGTTCATTGCCGTCAAAATTCCATCTTTACTCCGTCGTGACGTTTGCCCTACTTCCTAATCATTGACGTAATCTGGATCTTTAAGGACCATGGAGATGCTGGATTTGGGACAGCATAAACACGTGTTGAGTGTTATTGATTGCAAGAATCTGTATTTTGCTCTAGGCCCACCGGGTTTGGATTACATGCCCT
>JAIGNY010000785.1:827500-857500 GCA_020152595.1 Chiridota heheva | reverse complement strand
GATAGACTTGCTTGATCCCTGAACTAATCCTTTAAATATCTCCTTAAATTTATTAAAATATTTATAATTCCTTATAAGCAAGGATGATATAAAGTGAACTTGAATGATCCCTGAACTTGTTCAGTTTTAAATGGGGATTGATAACTAAAACGCTTTTCTAGATAATCTAAACTCCTGAAAACTAGTTATTCAGTTGTTACACGTGCACATATCGTTTATTTGGGCTGTTTGACAGCAATCGTTTTTAAAACAAATTTTTTTAAAGTATTTTAGCTTCACAAGCGCGTAAATCAACAGTATAAACAAATTGCTAATGTGTTTTTCTGTTCCTGGAAACTGATGACAAATTTTGTACTAACAAATTAAAAAATTTTCTCAGACATTGTTTCAGGCTATAAACTTTCAATTGAATTTAGTGACGATTGATACACGTTGTTACGTTCGTCACGTATCCGACATTTTGATTTGGTTCATACAGCGTCCCACATTGTGATACAATCATGTTCTCTTTTAATTCTTAATTAAAACTATCGAACCACGAGTTTAATGGCTCGTCAATGGGGCCCTTTATGATCTATATGGCATTATAATTTGTCTTAAAGTCATACAATTCTAGTTTAAAGCAATAAAGTATACAAAGAGAAAACTATGAGCTCCCATTAACCGTTATGATAACGAGTGAAATCAATATTCTCCTTTTATCTTTTCCAATGGGCTAGTTCTAAATTGACACATTTAACTCGCAGTACAGACAAGTGGTGTATATGATATATAAGTATGACTGCCAACATACATTACCGATCAGAGCAAGATGTATTTATACCTTAATGGTCATAATTAGAACTGATTTAGAACTGTTCTTTGTAATCTCAAGCAAAACTAAATATTAGACTTGAAATATATCATATAAGTAAGCAGAACATGAAGTAAGGGATAATATTTTCTTAAAGTAGAAATTATCTATTCAGAACTAAGTAAAAACATTTGTTTACTTAATAAATGTTGTAACATTCTTCTAAAATTGCGATTTATTTTATTTCCCATTTTCCTTCATACATAATTAAAATCATTGTGTGTAATAGTTATTTTGAGGTTCCGGTGTAATTTAAAGGAAATGCTTATTGTAATACGAAGGTTGAGCATAAGGCAGTCACCAGTGAGTCTCTTCTTAGTACCTGTGTTGGTCTAAAGCCCACTCAGCTGCAGCAAATTGCTGAAGTGAATATTGTGGCCAATAAGGACCACCCATACATTGCATTCGAGCTAGGCATGATATATGAAGGGATATCCCTGGTATATGCAACTTATGTACATAAATTGGCTAAACGTTAAAGGAGCTGTTCCGAAAAGTTAGGGCGTAATTATTGTGAGTCTCACACTAAATCGAATACCTTTCTTGCACCCAACAGTACGGAATATAATAAACATTACCAAATCCCGACTCGAGAACTTGATATTTGTACGTCTTTTCCCCCATTGACTTTTTGGAATGTATTTGCTTGTGCGCGATTGGTGAAAAATTATGTAAAAACAGAATATGTGGTGCGACTTCTATTGGTTAGAATCTACATAAATTGGATGTATATCTGTAAAATTTATAAAAACTGAGGCTCTTAATTTTCGACCGCCAGCTCCTTTAAAATATCTTGGAAACCCAGTAATTCAAAATTCCTGGTAATTATTACTCTTTCACTGGACGACATTTGATGTCGTGTATTGCATACGTATATAGGTCTATGTGACAATACACGAAGACCCCGGACCCCGGATCAGAAATAGGAAACTGATTTAACACTGTTTTTCTATTCCATGAACAAATGCAATTTAAAGTTTCTCACAAGTAAGCAGATCATCAGGGAGGTATTAACGTATTAAATAAAAGATATGACGTAAGCAGAATATGCTTTGACTGTAAATAAATCTATTTAAATGAATTCATTTGATTATATAAGCAATTTTATAACTTTTTCTAAAATTTCTTTGTTATTCATTCAACTACTAATTGAAACGTATTATTTGTTGTCACGTACGAGAGTGTTGAATGAAAGGACTCTATTCCTCGAAGTGTTAGAACACTCCAGTGATTAAACAGAATATTTCCAATGCAATAACCTGTGTTTCTTTTTCACGATTTTGAGACAATTTTAAATGCTGGTCCAAGTGTTGGTTCCAAATGTTTACGAAGCATCGAAATTCGACGGTTTTAAGATTTGCCCATTTGGATGTGAGCCTCCCAGTCAATAGGGTCCCTTTCGTCGGGTACAGTACCTGTGTGATGGTATTAATCTGTTACCTACATTTACTCTGGTTACTGGTAGAATGAACGATAGATACTCATAAATCATTAAGTTTGATAATATATGAACAGATCTACCAATGGGATTCTGTAAACACTTTTGAAGATGAGCAATATCCCTCACTTTTAGGGACATCCTGGCAGGTATTCATATAGATGACGTAACCTCATTCTGTGCCATATTGCATTTACTAATGTATCAAATGCTGTATCATGGACAACTCTGTTTAATGGGATTTTGTGAACCTTTGAAGTAAGGGAACTCCCAAACTGATATAGATTCTTTCAATCGAGATCACGGTTGCTACGTCGTTCAATGCACCTTGTCCCCATTTTCAAATTGTTTACAACTTTTTCTGAAGTTGAATTTTTATTCTGCTATCCATACGTCAATCACACGCCCAAGTACCTTTGATCTACCGAATTCGAAGATTCTCACAGTGATAACACAAATTACATTACAAAAACGTTCAAAATTAGGTCACATTTTTAGCGACATTGTCGATGTTTTTGTTATTTAGAAGGATATGAATATATAATTCGCGTTTAGAGGCACTTTTAGAATATGCAGAAAACCCAGGGATGTACATGTTCGTTTCCTACTATAATCCAGTACAACATTACGACCAGAAAACATCTAATCATAACAAAATCAAAATACAGAAAATCTTATTAATTTCAAAAGATACTATGACAGATAAGGTCGTTTTAATCATTAGAACACCACACCTCGTTGGAAACTCTATAAAAATTAGAAAGTGACAAAAGCACTTGACTGTTTATTTGAATGAAAAGGTTATTCGCAACTTTCACTTTTGAAACTTGATGGACAGTCAAATTTTGCCAAAACTGTCATAAAATATATCAATTAGGAATCCATGATGCTTTTGTATTCTATTTAATTGTCATGTAATCAAAAATGTTCTTTTCGGTAGCTCGATACCGCCGTCAGTGTATTGTCATGTCAATAATTATAGAAGGTTACGGCAGGGAGATGTTCTTAGCATCGTCCTGGTTACTATTATGTGGACAGATAATTTATATTTATCAGAAAAATATTAAATTCGGAAAACTTGTCTACTAACTGTGGTGTAGCGGTTATCATACATGTCTACAGACCACGAGCCCCTGGGTTCAAGCCTGGATTTTGTAGACACGCCAGTGCACCACAACTGGTTATCAAAGGCCGCGAACATTGACTTGGTTGTCGATGTTATGTCTGTCCATACGTCGTACCTGTGTTGTCGTCCGGGTCGTTTTGAGCGTTTCGTGATAGTATTGTTACTATCATAACCGATTACGCAGGTGACGACCCCGTCATTGTAAATGTGTGTTCACCCGTCGGCGAAATTCAGAAAAGAATTTGTTTTTAATTATGTCTAAAGCATCTGTAGTCTCCGAGTTCTGATGGCTCACCAAAGTTTGCAGATTTTTCATTTATGTAAAATTTGTGACGTATGAAAGAACAAAACCGTCACGAAGGAAAAGGCTCCATAGGATGCCACCCCTCTCCCTGTTTGACGTTTTTAAATCTCATTGACTTATTATCATTATCATTAATAGTGTGCACATAATTATTGCCTTACGGGTACAGCTAATTAAGAGGTAGCTAATTAAAATTTAATAAAAATTTCGCATATCAAACGAAAGGTCTGTCTCCCGGGGGAAAGAAATGATACTTCTAGGCGTAATTCAACCAAATTGCGCCCCACGTCACGTAGATCACTCCGAAATTCTCAGACTTTGTTCCTCTGCAAAAACGGCTGATTGAGTCTACTTAAATAGATTCGATTTCCGAATTTTTGACATTTGTTAAAAGCCTGGTCACCCCCTTATTGAACAAACTCTTCCCGGAGAAAAATGTTCCCGAACCCATAGGATGCCACCGCTCTCCGTGTTTGACGTTTTTAAGTCTCATTTAGTATGCACATAATTTTTGCCTTACGGGTACAGCTAATTAGAGTTAGCTAATTAAATTTAATACAAAATTCCGCATATCAAACGAAAGGTTTAATAGTCCCCTGTCCCCCGGGGAAAAAAAATTGTGAATTTTTTTTGCTAACTGTCCATAGATCGTTAAGTTAATAGTCATATAAATAAGTATATATATATATATATATATTTATATATATATATATATATATATATATATATATATATATATATATATATATATATATATATATATATATATATATATATATATATATATATATATATATATATATATATATATATATATATATATATATATATATATATATATATATATATATATATATATATATATATATATATATATATATATATATAAAATATGTATAAATATATATATATATATGTATATATATATATGAAAATATATATATATATATATATATATATATATATAAAAATATGTATATATATATATATATATATATATATATATATATATATATATATATATATATATATATATATATATATAAATATATATATATATATATATACATATATATAAATATATAAATATATATATATATATATACATATATATATATAAATCTATATATATATATATATATATATATATACATATATATATATATATAAATATATAAATATATATATATAAATATATATATATATATATATATATATATATATATATATATATATATATATATATATATATATATATATATATATATATATATATATATATATATATATATATATATATATATATATATATATATATATATATATATACTTATTTATATGATTATTAACTTAACGACCTATGGACAGGTAGCAACATTTTGATCTTATTTTGAAAAAATAGACTATAAAGCCATGAAAATAGCAAAATAAAGTACATACAAATCGGATTAAAATGGACCATTTTACAGCGTGTTGAATTTAAAGGCCTTATCACGTTAAATTATGCAAATTGTATCGAAATATAATATTGTGACAGCATTGACTAAAAACAATCTTAGATAATATATCTCAAATTCACATTTATTTTAAGTATAACAATAAAAAAGAATATTGAGCAAAATGAAAAGTTTTAGAAAATTACACAAATATAACTTTCAATTGACCAGTTGACTTTCAGCATAATACCGATTCCTTCATGATAGAACTTCGCAAAGGCTGTTCGAAGTTAGTCTATCTTGGTAATCGTGTGTGCTAAATAAGTAATTATATTAAAAGAAATTATAAATCTATTCTAGTTCTACTAAAGACGAAACAATGCTTAAAGCATAAACACGTGCAATGAGCATAAATTACTAGTGTCACAGAGTGCAATTATGCTTACAATTATGCTTATTTATGCAATTATAGTATGCAATTCGAGAAATATTTCTACTTTTGTGTCAAAAGCTAACATAGTTTGTTAAGGCTAACCAGTGACCACCGTTCCAAAAATTCCTAATTAATGCAAAATTCATGACTATGTATGGTGACGCAATTAAAACATAATTAGTCAGAAATGTAAATGACTAAACGCAAATTAGCTGATGCCCAATTTGGAAAATTTCTTGATTGATCAGGCCTGGAAATTGATATTTCCGTTTTCTTGGATGTTCGTTATGATATACTTCAAGACATTTGTTGAAATTTGCCGGCATGTTACAATAACATAGAGTACAATAGTAAAAAGTCTAATTATGTCATTATAGTTTTACTACCTGCCGGATTTTCAGTCGAAATCTTTATTCAAACCTTAAATATTCCTTTAATTTTTTTGTTGTTGACGTGAACGTTATAAGTTCAGATAATCCACACTTGTCGTTGCTAACTAAACATCTTTGAAACTTAATATTTCCTGAATGAAAAAGATATCTGCGGTCTTTATTTCGACAATGGTTTTTCGGATTGACGGATATCATGAAGATGTCCAACCACGAAGATAATTCTTGTATAATGATAAGGTATATAGCATATCAATTATATGCCTATTAATTTTATTGTTTATAAACCTTGCTCAAAATATTTATTACAACATGGCATTTACAGACTAATGCAGCTTCCATTACGTTGACATTTTCTTACATCTCCCGCTGTATATTACGTTAAGCAATGACTCGTAGAACATATATTTGTATATGACAGGGCTTAGCATTAGAGCTCCATAAACACACAAACTCACATGCCTATTAACCTACTATTCACAGGTTAAATAATTGTTTTTGCAATTAAAATGGTCTCAATACCGATCATACCAGACGGATGCAAGAGTCGCCGTGGTCAATAAACTCTTGGACTGAGATTAGGTTTCTTTTTAATTGCAGAAATAACAGACCAAATTACTCACATCTAATTTTCATTTAGTAAGATTAGTTTTGATTAGTAAGATGAGTTACTTAGTTGTAGGTCTTAGGCAGTGTCTAAGTTGAGTTTGATTTGTTGGTTATTTATTTATATTTATGTAACCTAAGAGTTTTTATTAGTAAGATTAGGTAGTAATTCTTGTGTATTTAATTTAGTACCAAAGATATGTCATTTATCGTTAATAGCTTATTTAATTTATTAGTGTAATAGTTCTTAAGTTATAGTTACCGTACTCTTAATTATTAAAGGTAAGGTGTTAAGGGGTACGAGTTTTATTCAATTAACAGTTTAAGGGTAAACGGTATAAATAATACATTTATATTACACAGCAATACCAATTTAAAAAGTCTGGAATCGCCTGAGAACCTACCGTTTAATCCCTCGTTCCTCGAAATGGAGTTGGAAAAAAAGTCTTGAACCCTTAACATTTCTGAAGAGTTGTTTTCAAAAATTGTATAACACGTTTTTTACTGGATTTGCGTAAGAATTTTATGAAACCGTTCGAAGTTTCCCAACACACTAAGCCTAAGTTTATATTGGAAGAATGGTGTATTGTGGGTAATGTTGCAAAATTGCGTCTTCCTTCTCTTTGTAAGTCTGATAGTCTGATGTCAGTCGTTTCCACACAAATGATACAAAATTTAAACTTGAATATCTCCTTAACGGAATGAGATTTTTGAATGCTTTCTTCACCATTTTGTTTGTTTTGAAATCTTCTTTCATATAAGATAATTATGCTTGACCACTAAACTAATCCTTTAAATTGCAATTTTCTGCCGGACTGTAATGTATTATTAGAGCTCTACGTTTAATGTTCTGATGAATAATGTCCTGATGAATAATGTCCTGATAAATAATGTTCCGATGATTAATATAAAGCGAAGGTTGGTGGTATTGCATATTGAAAGATAGTTCAACAAACTATCACAGTGTAATATATTTTTAATAACACTTATGGGATTTTCTTTGCGGTTCGACGATTCTGAAATTTTCCTTCTTGAAAAATTAATCAATTTCATATTAATTTTTAGGCTCCTTTTAATATATTGGACAGAAGTACGTTGTCCTGCTATTTTCGAGTGCACACTTGCAGCAGACATTGTGCTCATTGAAGAACCATGAAAAACCATGCTCAAATCAAATTGATCTTATCTTTAAACGACAAGTGTCAATGAAATAATTACCCACATACGAAGAGTTATGTGGTGTTTAAATTTCAATAAGGAAACTTTAATAATCCCTGAGGCCACATTATTGTTTTGCTGTCTGCCAAAAAGCAGCATTCGTCACATCGGAACGGAGTATGTTTATGGACTGTAAGATTAATTAAAAGTGATGTTTGTTGAAGAACTATGTCAAAAGAGGTATGTATCTGAATCGGCAATTTCCGGAAAACTGATTTAAATATTTTCGCATAGCGATGTCTCATTGAAAAATTCATTTGTCCATAATGGAACATAAGTATACTGTGGGAATTTTATTGACCATAAAATACTGGGGGTATTTTCCGTCTGCACAATTCACAATTCATGCACTATGGGTCGAAGTATATGCTTTCAAAAGCTAATCATTCGTGCGTTATACTAGAAGGCAATACGTGCGCGCATTGTGTTTTTTAATTTGCCTCCAGCAACCTCAGATGATTGGTTGGGTAGAAAGAGGAAAATTTCCCTGCATTTAATTGCTTGGGTAGAAAGTGGAAAATTCCCCCAGCATTTGATTGGTTGAGTAAAAAGAGGAAAATTCCCCCAGCATATAATTGGTTGGGTAAAAAGTGAATAATTCCCCCAACATTTGATTGGTTGGGTAAAAGAAGGAAAGTTTCCCGAGCATTTGAATGGTTGGGTAAAAAAAGGAAAATTCCTCTTGCATTTGATTGGTTGGGTAAAAAAGAAAATTCCCCCGCATTTGATTGGTTGGGTAAAAAGAGGAAAATTCCACCTGCATTTGATTGGCCTAAGTACTGAAGAAATCGTGTTAACCCATGTTCAACTAAACTCAAAAGGTCTATTAATCATTGTTGGTTGATGAGAAACCATCAAAAGCATTTTGACAGAAAGGTCACATATATCGCCATAGCAACCACCATCACTATCAATCATGTCGCTTTCCTGACATTATTGATATGTTAAGCACTACTTCTAAGGCAATTAATGAATCATTATCCTCTACATACATATTGGTTTTGTATACATACACAACACAGATTCACAGTGTGTAAAAATGTTCACTTAAAACCGAAGAGATACTTAGAAAATAGAAGAAGAAAAAACTCTTGTAAAAATTATAATGCTTGAAAGGAAGAAAAGAAAGACAAACTTTTAGACAAAATATATATCATATACACATAGATACGTCATTGTTTCTTTGTCATCCAAATAATAAGGACAATGGTGATTCTTATCGTCGTCATTGTCATCAACATTTTTACATATTCCTTTTACTAGTCACCACCACCACCACCACCACCACCACCACCACCACCACCACCACCACCACCACCACCACCACCACCACCACCACCAACACCACCACCACCACACCACCACCACCACCACCACCATCATCACCACCACCACCACCACCACCACCACCACCACCACCACCACCACCACCACCACCACCAACACCAACACCATCATCATTAATACTACCTCTGTTATTTTGATCAGCGGTATAGGTACCATTACCATTATAAATAAATCAATGTAGATATAATTTCAAAGGTAATCATTTATAACACTTCCAGAGGAAAATAATGAGACTAGACAACCTGGAACATTCATATCAACGATAAATATCAAAACAGATCATATTTGAGACAAATTCAAAATCTGATTTTTGCCACCACAAGCAAGACATGCTACATATTATATCCTCCCCGTAGTCATTATGTACATGATGAACCAATCTTTACATTACTTCACTGATTGTTTGTTATTCATCGTTATAACCACTTAAGTCATATTTAATTTTTTATCATATTTTATTGTATAAATCGATTCATATAAATCACATACATTTTTTTTCACCTCGGGGCAAGTTTAATCAAGCAACTTCTTCTAAAGTTAAATTTGCGCTTATAATAAGGTCTAAAATCGTTTGCGGAAATTAATTAATCATTTGACGGAAGAAGTTGCATTTTCCATTTATAGCAACATTCAAAACTACCATGGGTTGTTATCTCATATATCGCCCAACTCCTGAGGCAAACACGTTCATCTAAATATACAACATAATTCAGCACTTAGATGCAATAATTATCCTTCTAATTTATACAAAAATATCATCTAATTTCTTTGTGAACTAACAGGTGTGCGTGTGATTTAGATGTATGTAATTTAGGGCTTATTGTACAGCGTAAATCATATTGTTGATGCTGTTTATTGCAAGTTTGTTAAGACGTATTAATTTAAGCAAATCAACTTAAGCACTTGAAACATTGATTACTAAAAGTAATGAATATTTAACAGTGAGAATATTTAGCAGTATAATTCAGTTTATGAATAAACAATGTATTTTCCCGGTTGTTTGGTGTATGGTGCAAAAGAAAAACCTGTTTGTCGCCTTTAAATAATTGCAATAAAGATGATTTTAAATGAATTTTCTTATGACTTTATGATATGTGAGAGGTCTGCAAAATGTAGAGGTTGTTATACTTTCTTAATCGAAAAAGAGTCTGTTCGAGGAACAATTTGATACATATTCAATCCATAGAGGCAGTCATTCCCTATCATGCAAATTATTCTGTCCATATGTTGTGTAGAGTGTGGAGGCTTCTATGGTATTTTGTAGAGTATGGGAGGTTGATGAAATTATAGGTAACTACGAAGGTTATCTATTATCGAATACTACCTAGTACCCTTAGGAGTCCGTTTTCGAGATAGGCGATGACCTTCAGAGCAGTCTTTACAGGCCCACGGCACTAGTAGACCAAAAATAAACAAGGTTGAGTTCAAGTTAAAGGATTGAAGATCTTAAGACGCACATGCGCACAATATCCTGTACGGTCTTCGCACATGATAGCATCATTATTTCAAATCAAAACTGCATAAGTACATTACGATTGAAGTTTTTAGTTTTACGCATGCGTCACACCCTCGAATTAGGACCGTATGTTAGACACTCGATCAACGGTATCTATCGGACTGAAAAGAATCAAGTAAAACAACTTTCCGTGTTGGTGCAATTAACCTCACTGAGTTAGATGATTGACCGCTTTTAAAACAATCACCGCATGAATTTGCCTAGCAACAAAATCTGCGCGGGGCAAAAATCCTACGCGGTACTGGTACAGTACAGATAGATAGCGACGTGCGTTATGCAGTCAATGCAATATACTGCAATAAACACATTTCTACACACATACCAGTGACGACAATATGGTGAACAAAAATTGAGCCCGTTACGGGCTTTGTAAATGCGATTCCATTACCCAGAACGGTTAGTAAATGATTTTGTTTATTTCTTTTGCTAAAATTTCTAAAGATCTGGGGAAATATCATAAATGGACCAAAACTTTGGGTAAAGCCACACTGAACATCTAAATGTCAATGCATTGGTCATACACGATTGCGGATTAGAGCTTTGTTTGCCCCACCTAGTTACCGCGTTGCTTTTGTAGTTGTGGCTTAATTTGTAGCTGAGAGACGTTAATTATTCAATGGAATATAACTTATTACTTTGTATCAAATCAAATCTTTATACTGTAAAATTCCTCAATTAATACCATACTTTATTCCCATTGAAAGAAAATCCTGCCATTATTTATTCATTTCAATTATTCTATTGCCTAAGGTTAATATAAATTTATCCATCAAAATGTCAAAAAGTAAGTTTTAAAATAAAATAATCCTACGAAATACAATTGTTTGGGGTTTTGCATTTCAAAGGTCATTAAATATATTTTGTATTGAATTAGAGTTTAAACTCCAACACCATCACCTCACTCTCTCTGCTTACTTCCCTCATAAGTACGTTAATTAACAATTTTGATACGATAATATAGATCATAAAAATAGGTGAGATATAAACTATCTTTATCAACATTCTAAATACTTCATTTAAGATTATCTGTTCTTAGAGTTGCAATGTTCACGAACAATATCAGGATCTTCGTACAAAGAATGCGTAAGTTTCCTTGGGGCCAAAGAAATTACTTTTCAGATGAATTATCATTTAAAAACACGTTTTTTATCCTTTCTCACGTTCTTTAAATCCCACTTAGGGAATCATATTTTAGGTTATGTTTTGTTTTCGTTTGTTGGTAATTGATCTGTATGACCAGTGGATAATTCATATTTTTTTAGAGTGAATAACATTTTCCTTATCTGATAATTTCAGAAAATTTCGGTGGATTTTCCAGTGGTAATACCTAGTTAGATTATTATGCTAAAGAAGTACTGAATTCATTCTACACGGCGTAGATACAGAAAACACGCAAATTAGAAATAACTGTGTTAAATAAAAAGTGTCAAACGTAACATTATCTAGTGCTTTTAATTCTCATCGGAAAATACAAAAATAACAATTCCATTTAATTAAATTAAAAGCAGTTACAAAGGGAACATTTTACAGGTTTTATTCATTTTAAGGATTAGATAAGCAAGAACAATGTACTTCAAGATGTTAATAGTATAGAAAAATTGAATTGCTTGTTAATCCTTTGTTCATACATACCTAGTATATAGAATGTATTGCGAATGATCATGCATTATCCTGTGCTGAATGCATGAGCGCATTAAATCATGCACGCTCTCTATTGTTTTGACAGAGCGTCTAAAATTTCAAATGTTCTCGTGCAATGTACAACAGAGGTGGGTCATTATTCACTGGGGAGAGGGGGCAGGGCGGGGGCGGGACATTTTGTATATATTTAAAAATGCGCTGAAGTAAAACGTGCACATAGGTCTAAATTGGCACGCACCATTTATATGGCACCGTTTAGAAAATTGCATAAAATCAATGATTCAAATCTAGGGACAAAGAAACTTTCCTCAAAATAAAAAAAACTTCCGCAGATTGAAAGAAATATCCAAAAAATTGAAGAAAAACTTCCTAAATATTAAAGAAAATATCCCCCAAATAAAGAAAAGTTTACGAAAATTAAAGAAAAATTCCCCAATATGCCGAAAATGGAAGGAAATTTCCGAAATTTGGAAAAAACTCAAACATTGAAAAAAACTTCCGCAGAATAAAGGAAAATTTCTTAAATATTGAAGAAAATATATACAAAATGAAGACAATTTCACAAAAATAGGAGGTAAATTCCCGAAAATGAGGGAAATGTTCCAAAAATAAAGGAAAATTCCCAAAACTTGAAAGAAACCTTCCTAAATATTCAAGAAAATATCCCCAAAAGGAAGGACATATCACAAAAATAGAAGAAATGTTCCTAAAAATGGCGAAAAAATATCCATAAAATGAAGGATATTTCACGAAAAAGAAGGCAAATTTTCCCTCTGCTCCCTGCCACCACGCCACTGAATATGCAATAAGCATGTTTTTAAACGACGCGGAATAATTGTACACGTCTTCATATTGTAATGATGTAAAAAAAAATACTCAAAAAGTATTATTTTGTGTTTTTTTTTAATTGTATTTCCCAATTTTTGGCGATTTTTGAATAACAATTAGTCTATAATATATCTAAATCTAAATCTAAATCTAAATCTATATCTATATTCATATATATATACATATAAATATATATATATATATATATATATATATATATATATATATATATATATATATATATATATATATATACATATATATATATATACAAATATGTATATATACACACATATATACATATACACACACATATATATATATATATATATATATATATATATATATATATATATATATATATATATATATATATATATATATATATATATATATATATATATATGTATATATATATATATATATATATATATATATATATATATATATATATATATATATATATAAATATATATATATATATATACACATATATATATATATATATATATATATATATATATATATATATATATATATATATATATATATATATATATATATATATATATATATATATATATATATATATATATATATATATATATATATATGTGTGTGTGTGTGTGTGTGAACAGGGTTAGTAAATAACGTGCTCTGCGTTTGGTACCAGCTTCTATGCATTATCCTGTACCGTCAGACCGTACGCATAGCGCGTTGTTCATTTGCTACAATAGTCTGACATTTTGCAGTCTTGATTATAAGAAATTCTGAAACAAGAAGAAACCACAATCAATATAGAGCTAGGAAAGATGTTGTAGTAGTTTTTAATGCCTGCATTATAGACATTATAAACAATCACAGGTATGTATCAGCCGGGCACACTCCTACAGAATAATAAATTAAGAACAATTGAAGAAATTTCGGAATTTGGAATTTTTATCAGCCATATCTCGAAAACCGAACGAAATACGAACAAGATGTTAAATAAGTATGATATAATAACAGATCTGATGGTAGGAGGATGGTTATGGGAACGCTGCCCCAGGGATTAACCTTGGTCGATCGGGGGACCTTAAAATAGCAGATAAACAATGTGTATAATTGGAATTGACTGTCACCATTTTGACTGAGGTGCTCGTTATTGTTCTTATGGAAAACTATCACCCAAATGTTTTTCACAAAACTCACCAACACTGACAAACTGGTCGGCAGTGACACTATTGTACCGCACTGGTTCTCGACAAGCCAAAATTTCCTAAATGTTTTAGACCTTTCAGCTACACATACAACAACAACAACAACAACAACAACAACAACAACAAGCACAACCTATTTCAGTACAAATTACTGTCAAATATTTTCCACCATTTAATTCTTCGAATGAACATTGATTAAATCGTAATGTTCATTGATTATTTGATGATTGGTCCAAGTGAGGCGAACGATACTGCCAAATCTGAGCAACACTATTAGATAAACACCGTATAATGCTCTTACTGTAGGTGTACATTGTAAACGTGTAAAGAATTTTCAGCCGAACAGAAATATCTAATGGGTATTTTGCGTTTGTGTATGACATCCAAAACCGGATAACATTGCGAAACCTGTGTGAAAAGTTTTGAAAGATAATTTAATTAGAATGTGAAAGGGAGGCACTACATTCACTGGTAACTGTTTTTCTTATTTTGGTATCAAACAAAGCATAGAATAATTTTAAATGTAAGCATAGATTGCCAAACCACAAGCTAATTAATTACGCTACTATCACACTATGAAATGATATACACCTGCAATATAACGATTATATCGCTGAAAGGTTTAATCCTAATGCTTTGTCGAATCACAGCGATTTTCATTCAAAAGAAGCGTGCACATCGAACGGGTGGATGCATGTGTGTATTGCTCAGAATTTCTTGCTCTATGCATGTGAGAGAGCATGAAAACACTTTACACCTCCGTGAAAGACTTCTGAAAGCACCTTATGTATGTTATGTACAATTAAAATGAAATGCTCGTTTGAAATTTACCAGTAACAGGAAAGACACATTCGCAAGCAAACAGTGTACAACTATTAATGATTTTTAAATGTAAGCATGCATTGATGAGCCAATGTCAATGAAGTAAACAAGTGCAGATACCTTGGTGCAACAGTAAGCTTACAAAGTGGTGGAGAGGAAGATATCCAAAACAGAATCTCTAAAACAAGAGCAGCGTTTATGAAGTAAGATAAGATATTGGACTCAAGCACATTCTCAATATATACAAGAATACGACTGTTTAACTCTCTTGTTAAGTCTGTACTCTTGTATGGTTGCGAGAAATGGAGAGTCAATGTAGAAGATAATAAAAAGCTGGATACATTTATGTTCAAATGCTACAGGAGAATTTTGAAGATCAGATGGCCATATGTAATATCTAACAATGAAATGCTGAGAATCACTAAACATGACAAAATCAGCACTGAAGTAAAAAGAAGAAGGTGGACGTGGATTTGTCATGTGATGCGCATGATCACTATTAGGTACTGTGTGACAGCTATGACGTGGAAACCAGAAGGGAGAAGGAAAGTTGGTCGTCCTAGAAAGACCTGGAGAAGGACAGTCGAGAAGGAGAGGAAAGTGATGGGATGGAGCTCGTGGACAGAAGCCAGACAAGATGTAAATAATAGAGTCCAGTGGAGAGATGCACTGCAGCCTTATGGGCCAGGAGGCTTTTAGAGACTAGGTGAGGTAAGGATAGATGAGCCAAAAGTGTTAACCCCATTCGCATGTACTAATTTCGATGGATGCATTCAGAAATAAAATTTTGAAATGAATTGGTAAAATCCCAACACCTTGAAGTCGAAACTAATTATATTCGGCAAGTTGGAAAATTAGTGACGTATACACGTGTATTGCTCAGAATTTATTGTGTTATGCATGGAAGAGAAAGAAATGCGAAAGCATGAAAACACTGTACACCTCCGAAAAAGGTTTCTGAGGTTACCTTATATATGGTACGTACAAATATAACAAAATGTGCGTTTGATATTTTACCAGGAATATAAAGAAAAGTGAAAGGCAAGACACATTCGCAAGCACGCAGTGTAAAACCATAAATGACTTTTAAATGTAAACATGCATTGATAAGCCAACGTGTTAACCATTCGCATATACCAGATTCGATGGATGCATTCAGATATAAAATATAAAAATAAATTGGTACTAATGAATCGCTAAAATCCCAACACCTTGAAGTTGAAATCAATTTTATTCGGCAAGTTAGAAAATAAATGACCTTACCATGGAAGCAAGGCCTGTGCTTTATACACAACAGCAATAAAAGGATTACATCGCTCAAAGGTTTAATCCCAAAGGCCGTTACACACCGAACGCGACGTGACGAGCGATTTTTTTAATATACAAAATTGAATAAAACAAAGGAAAATAAACATTTTGACCTCTTGTTTTCAGAGAAGCAGCGTCATTGCATGGCTATTCAGATGATGTCTGAAAATTAATTGAAAGGGCCTTTCTACGCCCATTAAAGCAACATTCTACAGAAAATCGCGCCCCACTAAAGTGAATTTCTCCAGTTTGAACAAAAAATCATTTCTAACAAGTTTTCCATTATCACCAGAAAGCCTCAATTGTAAACTTCATCGTGTGTAAGCAAAAAGTCAAAGCATCTTATAATATTTGTTTTCTGTATGATTATCTAAAAAATCGCTCGCAGCGTCGCGTTTGGTTTGTTACGGCCTTAATGCTTCGTCGAATCGCAGCAATTTTCATTTAAAAGAAGTGTGTATATCAAAACGGATGGATGCGTATATTTATTGCTCGGAATTTCTTAATCTATGCATAAAAGAGAAAAACGTGCGAGAGCATGAAAACCCTGTATACCTCCGTGAAAGATTTCTGAGGGTACCTTATGAATGTTACGTAGAAAAAACCCGAAATGTGCGTTTAGAGAGAGTTGAACACACAATTACAATGACGGGGTCGTCGCCTGCGTATTCGGTTATGATAGTACAAATGCTATCACGAAACGCTTAATACGACCCGGACGAGAACACAGGTACGACGTACGGACAGACATAACATCGACAACCAAGTCAATGTCCACGGCCTTTGATAACCAGTTGTGGTGCACTGGCGTGTCTACCCACCCCAGGCTTGAACCCGGGGCCTCGTGGTCTGTAGACAGGTATGATAACCGCTACACCACAGTAGGTAGATAAATGTGCGTTTGATATTTACCAGGAATATAAAGTACAGTGAAAGGCAAGACACATTTGCCAGCACGCAGTGTAAAACTACAAACGAGGCCAAATATCGTGTAACGTGTAAAGCTACAATACAATCCAACGTTTTTGGTTCGTCAAAATGTTTCCACAATCAACGACCATGTACCGACAAGCAATTTATTACCGCCGCGGATATAACGTTGCTAGTATGATCAGATTTATTGGTGACGGTCAAGCAATTTTCTTGAGACTAGATTCCTTATTTAAATATAAGCATGCGTTGCTAAGCCACAAGAGATTGTCCCATTCGCTTGTATATTCGTCCTGCAATTCTTTTATTTTTTGATATTGTATATCAAGAGTTTGTCTATGTATTATCAATTAAGTTCATCCACAGGAGAGGGGCTATATAAATAAGTGCAATGGTGATGGCGGCGGGGGAGGGGCGGTGGCGGTCCGGCGGCGAAGGCGGCGGCAGCGGCGAAGGCGAAGGCGGCGACGACGACGATGTATGATGATGATGACGACGATGACGATGATGATAAAACAATTTCGATGGATGCATTCAGATATGAAATTCAGATATGAATTGGAAAGATGAATCGCCAAAGCCTAACACCTTGATGCTAAAACCAATTACATTCTGATGTAATATATAATGACGCTGCTTTGAACCGAACCTGTACTTTGAAATACACCAGCGATAGATTGATTACATCGCTGCAAGATTGAATCCTAATGTACGGTCGAACCGCAGCGATTTTCATTCAAAAGAAGCGTGCATATCGAAACGGATGGATGCATATGTGTATTGCTCAGAACTTCTTGCTCTATGCATGAACGATAAAGAAGTGAGAGAGCATGAAAACACTTTACACCTCCGAGAAAGATATCTGACGGTACCTTACGTATTATACGTAGAAATAAAACGAAACGTGCGTTTAAAATTTACCAGGAATATAAAGAAAAGTAAAAGGTATCTACACAGTGTAAAACCACAAACGGCTTCCATTCAGATGCTGAAATAATGTAAAATGTTTAAAGGAATACCCATGCTTTTTTGTTCAATCTTATTTAAAAGAGCATACTTTTGATTTCAATTTGGTACAAAAATAAGGTTGATATCATATTCAGTTCAGAAGATATGGATTTTTAAAGATATCCCAATTGCATTTGAAAGTTTTTGTACAGTTTGATGAATTCGTGTTTGATGATGTCATTGAGACAATTCCATTGCAAATATTGATGTGTTGCTTTAGACGTTAATTGGTTGTTTCTGTTAGAAACAATTCAGATTAGAAATAATTTTCCAAAAGTTATTGAAGTAGGGTATATTTGGCAATGTATATAAATACCTACCTTTAATCAATTTATTTTTCTAGCAGGTTTTACTATTAAAAACGATGATGGATTTTAATGAGATACATAAACTATGTGGGAAAATGTGTTACTGTGATGTCATACTGAGCCTTTTCCTATTCGTTTATTGGCATTTTTGTGAACCTTAAAATTTGAATATCTCCTGGTAGGAATAACATATCAACATGATTTTTGTACTTAATTGTTTCTAAAAGGTTTCTCTTTCTTATATAAGGTTACAAAATTACATGAAAATATTCCTTAAATCACAGGCTTACGAAAGAATAATAACCAAAATGTACAAAACTTTTGAAATGCAATTTGAAAGATTAATTACATATAATAACACAACCATCTCCTCTAAAGAAGAAAAACGCATGTTAACAGTTTTAACTTAACAAAATGGTTCTTCTTTCATTAGACAGAGCCTCCACTTTCGTATGTATTCTAGACAGTTCATGCATATATTCAAGGGATTTAAATAGCTTAACAACATTAAAATTATCAAAATTTGGACATTTGCACTTAATGAAATTAAAAAATTGTTTATTTCTGATGTCTTTTATGGAACTGTCGAATTGTTAAAACTATTACTTTTTAATTGAACAGAAAGGGAGGGTAACTACGTATCGTATTAACTGTGTAAGCTGGCGGGTAGACAGATTGTAAAGGTGTGAAACAAAGGCGGAAACATAAATGATTTCCCTTTAGTATTTGTCAAATGTTTAATATCTGATATTAAATAGAATCCTTGATTTATTTTCAGCTTAAACATTAAACAGCTTCTATTTTGAAAATGGATTTATATTGTCAAAATGAGACTAGAATAAAGCCTTTAGATTACCATTATACTGCTTTTTGGCACTTGATAAACTCTGTACAAGAATAGCACGCAAAACAATATCTTAGCTATTCTGGTACAGAGTTTATTAAGTACCAAAAACGGAGTATAATGGTAATGTGAAGGCTTTATTCCAGCCCATGTTGACAATAGAAATCCATTTTGATAATAGAAGCTGTTACTACTCCAGTCCATAAACTTCTTAAGCTTGACCCATACGTTTCTTTGAGTTTGATACAAAATATTAGAAACAAATACTTAATCTTTCACAGTGTGTATGGTGAAGTTGAGGAACCCATGCATACAAGAGGTGAATTTTCAGTTGTGAACCCAACCTTTTCTCATGAAATGGTAAAGCATTAAAGTCGAAATTGTTTTGCTTTTCGTATGAAATTTATTTGATGAAAATTATTTCATTCTAGGTGACTGATGAGAGAGTGGAACACTTATCTTTCTCAAAAAGAGACAATGCTTAATTATCCCTCACGTAAGTACTCCAACATGTCGAAATTTGTTCGTTTTCCTATTGGAGAGAGAGAGTTGAACACACAATTACAATGACGGGGTCGTCGCCTGCGTATTCGGTTATGACAGTACAAATGCTATCACGAAACGCTTAATACGCCCCGGACGAGAACACAGGTACGACGTACGGACAGACATAACATCGAGAACCAAGTCAATGTCCACGGCCTTTGATAACCAGTTATGGTGCACTGGCGAATTTCCCATTGGTTTTTACATATCTGACATATCTGAAGCAAAAATCAGCCACAAACGACGCACGACGTGAGACTTTACTCGATTGAAATCCACATATTTTCGAGAAAGAAAAAATACGCCATTACTTTTCAATCATTATTCTTTTAAAGAATCATTAAAAGAACATTTCATGAATGTAATAGAATTTATACCAGGAGGGATATTGTTAAACGTGGGCAGTTGGAATTTTCCCAAGAACTGTTTTTCGAGAAGTTTTGTTTAAATTTATAACCAAAATACAGTCACTATTTACCTCCATATCCTAAAAGAAAAGTTCATGTACACTAATGTCGGTAACACGATGAAGTTAATGGTAATGTACTTGCTTGTAGAAGCATCGATAGCAAGCTGTAAGCTATTTAGAATGGGTGTAATTCGCTCGACTCGATAAAATGCTGAATCTTGTAGAAAGACAATTGGTGTTCAGGAATTGATCATGTTTCTCCTTAAGAGCTCAGTTACAATACTTTATGCAAAATGTTTCAATATTTAAAGCTTATTTCTAAGTCGCACAAGATCTTTTTTTACAAATAAGATAACTTTATTAACAAAAAGGAGGCAGATATTTAGCATTGAAAGCTTTCTCTACCTGTTCAAAGTTCACTTATTCACACCAGAATAGCTATACGGTAACGTACTCAAATTTCGACAAAGACGGACACTACAACTGATTTTTGTCTCATTGCTTTCTTTTACAAGACAAAACCTGCATTCAGAAATAAATAACAAATATAAGTGCCGCCCTGTAGCCGGTTCGCAGTGAAAAAGACGGATGCTAAAACTGACTTTTATCCCATTGCTTTCTTTACCAGGACAGAATCCATTCAGAAAGAAATTACAACCTTAAGTGCCACCTGTTGTTGGTTCGCAGTGACTGTCGAACCATCAGTTATTACGTATACTTATAAAGTATTTAAACCATCGGTATAAAAAGTTATTTGAAGGTTACACACACTTTTAGTTGGATGGGAGATGGCATTTTACCAGAAATGTTTAGAATCCAGCAGTGAAACCTATCTTCACAACACTGTCTTTACTAACAACATGGCTTTCGAACAGTCTAAATATCCATCTTTAACTGTTTAGACTAACCAATCACATTGTCAGAAGGCTGATAGTCTCGGCTCTTCCATGATTCCCTCATTAACAGCATTTTGGTAGCCTTGTAGAATATTTTCACAACTATCAATAAAATTGAGCTAAATAACAAAAGTTACCTTCATTTTCTAATTATGGAAATCTACCTTCAGGACATACCAGGCAATTGGCACGTATTGCTGAATGTCCAAATATAACACAGGTTCAACAAATGAACTCTTATACATGCATTTTTTAGTATAGATTTTATGCAATTGCCTAAAAGGCAATTAGATCCCAAACTGTTACCTAATTACACTTTTACTCGCAACATACTAAATGCTAAAGTGAGCAAGAAGTCCGGTCAGTGAGTTCTTTAAACTTGCTTTCCAATTACTTGGTTCATTGAAGGTTTAGGAGAAAACGAATTCGGAAGTGAGTGATTGACGAGTAATATTGAATTGACAATTAGCTGACATATCTGTTTGCTCAGCTGTTTAACAATGTTGAACAAAACCTGATATACAATATATACCAAACGTACTTGCATGACCATGCGAAATTATGAATCTGAATTTATTACAGAATATATTTTTGAAACTGGAATTAAATTACCAGCGGAATATTAACAATTGTATTTGTTGTTATGAGTTCATAAACAAATGATTAATGGAGTGGTGTATCTGTAATTGCTTTGGTCAACGTAAATGTGAGTATGCCTATCTTAAGGGATAGAGAAAAACAAAACCAAATTTGTGAAGAACTTATTTTGATATTCGACAAATAAAGTGTATCATAAGTCGTCAGTTGGCATTCGGGGAGAAGCCCTAGATTGGGGATATCGCTTCTGAAATAGCAAGCTTGCAAAACCTTGCTATTTTATAGGACAAAATTTATGCAGTAGCATAAAGTTAAGATGAAGATCACCCAAAATTGTATCATATATAATTTTGGTAACAATGTTTTTCTTGCAAAATTTATACCAAAGTTTAAGAAAATATCCAATAAATGAATTTAAATAGCGTTTAATTTTAAGATACCATTTGCCCACCAAAAAACAACCTACACAATTTTAAATTTTTCTCAATATCTACAAATTGGACTGGTCTGGATAAATTTTGAGGACCATGATGATTGTACTGATTTAAGGCGTGTTCCGAAACAAGAACATCCATACTTTTTCACATTGAAGATTTTAGTTTCACATACATTAACATTGTACTTAAGTTACAAATAACTATATATAATAATAAGTAATAATAATAATGTAAATTTGAAATAGCGCATTTCAACCGTGAAGTTATCTAATGCGCTGGACAAAATAGGTGATGAAAAATAAACAAAATATATAAGAAAGATCAAAATTGGGAAAACAACCATGTTTTATGTTTGGAGATCTACATATAGATATAGGTTTTATGTTAAGCTTGTATTGTATCATGAGAAATCTTCATCAATGGCGGTCTCCATAGCCAACGCAAATCCTAGATTGAAGGTATATATTGAATTCTCGTTCGGGAGCATCTCCAGGACTGGTTGGGCTTAAACTGAGGCTATTATAGGAATTCCCAAGAGTGACGTCACACAAACATATTTACTATATAATTGTATATGCTATTCACTAGTTATTGTGTGCGCAATAGACCATTTCAATATATCTAAGTATTGAGGTATCATCTTTGTAATATTTCCAAATTGCATTCAGGTGCATTACTGGATTATTTTACCTATTGCTATGATGCTATGCAGTGTTTAAAGATTACAATTTTAGTTATATTCAGTACGACTTCTGGCATAATCTATCGGATTCATCAATCAGTTATGTCAAAACTGTCCAAGCATACAACGCATATATCCCGTTGATATTAAAAAACCATATTCTGCGTTTTTTTACCAATTTGTTTCTTCCTTGTCATCTATCATAGAAACTAGATATGCTTCTAAATCCTCAAGTATATAGAATCAGCGATAACTTGATATTTAAAATACAGAACTCTTCCTTAAATGCCATAATATTTCTCCTTCTTTTGAAAATGAAAAGATTTTTGATATAAATGCAGTTGTGGGTGGTGATTAGGCCGGATCTACCTACTGTGGTGTAGCGGTTATTATACCTGTCTACAGACCACGAGGCCCTGGGTTCAAGCCTGGGGGTGGGTAGACACGCCGGTGCACCACAACTGGTTATCAAAGGCCGTGGACATTGACTTGGTTGTCGGTACGTCGTACCTGTGTTCTCGTCCGGGTCGTATTAAGCGTTTCGTGATAGCATTTGTACTATCATGAATACAATCATTGTATCAACTCTCTCTCTCTCTCTGATTAGGCTACATTGCGCCTATAGAATCACATGCAATTATAAAGTCTATATTACAATAGAATGCACTAAAAAGAATGTGGGCTGATCCGGGGTAATCAGTTATACAAAAATGGAAAAATAATTGAAAAACTCATTAGAAATGCAAAGATAGGATCGTTATACAGTATAATATCTATTTTATCGGAAAATAAAGGTTAGAGGATAAGATTTTACAACGAATATCAATTTTTCATTTACTATAAATTGAATCATTATAAACTGAAAGGAATATTCCATGTTTTATCGTGACCTTTTATAAGAAAGAGAAAAATTGTAGAAATAATTTAGTACAAAAATCATGTTGATATGGTATTCCTACCAGGAGATATCCAAATTTTTAAGGTTTACAAAAATTGCTAATAAACGAATAGAAAAAAGCTCAGTATGACATCACAGCAACACATTTTCCCACAAAGTTGATGTATTTCATTAAAATCTATCATCTTTTTATTAGCAAAACCTGCTAGAAAAATAAATTGATAAAAGTTAGGTATTTATATACATTTCCAAATATGCCCTACTTCAATACCTATTGGAAAATTGTTTCTCATCATACAGAAACAACCAATTAACGTTCAAAGGAATACATAAACATTTCAATGGAATTGTCTCTATGACATCATCAAACAAGTACAAAACACTGTAGAAAAACTTTAAAATGCAATTAAGAAATCTTTAAAAATCCATATCTCCTGAACGAAATATGATATTAACCTGATTTTTGTACCAAATTAGCTCTAGAAGTATGTTCTTTCAAATAAAGTTTTACAAAAACCATGCATGGGAATATTATTTAAAAAAACAACATTGGAATATTACAAAAAAACATGGGAATTTTACAAAAAATTCATGGAATATTACAAAAACCATGGGAATATAACAAAAACCGTGGAAATATTGAAAAAAAAAACATGCTAATATTCCTCTAATGCATATATGAAGAACAACATATTTGAAAATGAGCAAATAGCTTGTTCACTGCTGTATAGACAATCCGCTTCCGCCACGTGTTGTGGCTGACAGCCCAAACCATTTTGTTAGAAACATCTAACATCCTTCAAGCATTTGTTGTGCATAACTAAAACATGCAAAACCCTATAAGAAACTGGAGAGGTATACAGATTCAACATCATATACGACAGTCCAGGAGGTCTCATAAAACTACAAAATTTCCTACATTTGAGAGGTAACATTTTCGTGTTCCAATTACTTGAAAAGTCCGGTTCACGCCCCCGAATGGGAGATATCCTGATCGGGACATTTCTTGTTATTATAACCCACAATGTATCTTTGCAAAATCAAATCGTTCTAAAGAAATACATAACGGTTAAATAGATTTAAGCGAAAGGTCGGAAAAATCCATGCAAATATTCCAATTTTATTGGTGTAACAGAACGATGAAATTATTCTCTCCATTTTTACCACCGCAAATTTGACTTTCACAGGAATTTAATGTAATCTTTTACAAATTAATTTCAATATCTTTTTTGTAGAGCAGATTAAAACATTTTAATCACCAGGAAAGGCTCAAATTATACAGAAATATTAATTCCAATATCATTTCCAAAATATACAACTTTAGAATTACATAATTGATAAGCAAAAAAATAATAATAATAACGGCTGAACTTATTAGCAACAATTTAAATCATGGTCACTGTGCATGTCTTGATCTCCTAATCGGGGATCTCCCGATCGGGGGCGTGGACCGGAGTGATAGATGAAGTTTGAAGAACATATAATGAAGATGCCTACTTCACTTAAATGTTGATAAGTGTTGTGGCTGACATCTCAAACCATTTTGTTAAAAACACCTAACATCCTTCAAGCATTTGTTGTGCATAATTAAAACATGAAAGATTTACATTAGAAATTGGAGAGGTATACAGGTTCAACATCATGTATTACAGTCCGGGTGGTCTCCTAAAAGTAGGAAATCTTCTACTTTTGGGAGGTAACATTTTCGTGTTCCAATTACTTCAACCCATAATCAACGCAATTTTCCTTCAATCTTCATGTAAAAGATACCTAGAGGTAAGTGGTTGTCGAAATTTTAGCCACGTGACCGCAAGTAATCGAAGAATTCAGGTCAAGGTCAGGATTTTCCGCGCTGAATTCTTCGAAACCTAAACGGTGAAATTTCTTGACGCAACACATTTTTTGTTCATTTACTCTTAAAGTAACCGAATACTCATAGAATGCTAATATCCCACATGATATAGACGCCTAGAACAAATTTCCCAACCGTTTTAGGTTTGATCCACACACCAAAATATATGAGAGAAAATAAGGGAATTATGGGTATTATCGCGTATTGGCGGCCCCCATAGCGTTTTTATCTTCTACTTCATGGATATATTTCATCCCCTGCGTTTAGGAGATCTCCAGGACTGTATTATTTGTAAAATGTGCTTAACACCTAAAATTTTAGAAAACTGTAAAATGGTCAAAAAAGGCTTTTCCCGATTTACATAAATTGTACTGGATTATAAAGCAATGTTGCCTACACCGTTTAATAGCTATTACATTATCTGCAAGTAAGATTTACTATAGCGATATACAACGTATTAGCATTCTGGGAATTTGTATCTGGGTAATAAAATGCATTTGTACAGTTATGTAGTGAGAGAATCTTTGTTACACAAGCCATTGTCCATTTATCATTGTCCACCTGTACAACACAATAAAGTACCGACTATTAAATGATAGTAGCTAGCTTCCCAATAAATATCATTCATAACTTCTTTACACTGTTTGCTAAGATGATACTCTATCACACACTATCAATAATCTGTTAACTGTATAAAGTAACGTAACTTGATGAAAAGGCTCTAAAAACATCTTTTTCAGGATTTTTCATGAAAGGAAACACTCACAAAACCTCACAGTTCTGAATTCAGGATGTTCACGTGGAATGTTTTTGATTAACAATTGATTCAATGGGATATAATGCCTCGTAACAGAATTCAACGTCGGTATTTACCGCGCGTTTTCGGCCATGATTGTGCTTTGTTACAATAACAATATCAATAGCGTTTTGATAGCAGGTTTTGCGAGCAAACGAGAATCCGTTTGGAATATAAAATAGCTAGTATTTCTATGGAACAGAAGCACGTTGTCATTAAAATAGTATGACGAAAATAGTATAGAAATATCATTTATTATATTATTGCATGTTTAGAATTATACGTGTATACCGAGTATGAAGATGGGTTTTTGAGAAAGTTGGTTGATAAGGTGAAGGTTGTTATTAAAATAGTATGAAAAGATATGATATTAAAACAAAATCATTTGATATTTTGCTAAAAAAGCTAAATCCATCCGAGCCACTCATAAAGTCGAGGCTTATTACCGGTTTCCATGGCGCATGCGGATGAGAGTACATGACTCCCCCTAGACAAGACGTCAATCCATCGCAGGTTAACTCTCCAGCAGTGCTTGTACTCATTTTACAGCTGAGTTGACTGAAGCAAGTAAAGTGTCTTGCTCAAGGACACAATGCATGGTTCGCGACAGGCATCGAGCCAGGTACCTTTCGCATACGAGCATGACTCCTAAACCACTGAGCCATTGAACCTCTATATTTAATATGTTGCATTATGGGTATATTGCATCGTTTGAGGTTTTTGTTTGAGTGCGGTAAAACGGTCATTTTATTTCAATGGGTGCAGCAAAAGTTTTATTCTGCTCCATAATGGCAAGAAAACGCGTTATTCAACAGCAATCGTTGTTATTAAAAACTACATGACTACATTTAAGAAATTCAATAGGTTCTTAGAGCAATCAAAGGAATATTTATGTTGGCATGTACGCCATCATTTCATATGATAGAGGACAATTAGAAAGAAACAAACTGGTGAAAAAGTACGTTGATATCATGTTTAGAAGTTATCGATTTTAAAAGGTTTCACAGGTGTGTTTGAAAGTGACTAGTACAGTAATTAAATGTGATGTCATGTGGGGACTTCCATGAAAATATTTTTTCGTATGTATTTCTGTAATATTTGACTGCCTTTTACAAATAAGTTAAACATATCTTTAAAAAATTGTGGATATATTCAACAATTTTGGTTTTGAAAATGGCATTATGTTGTAAATATTATGATGGAGATTGTAATCATTTGTTGCAAACAATTTTAAACGAGAATAACTTCCTATGGGAATAGGGTTCATTTATAAGACTTTTCTCAAATGATGATTAAGGCCAGGTTTCAAAAGTTGCTTGTTACCATCAACAAATGTAAAATTTACATAACTCTCTCAACAATTCAAAAATCTTATCAAAAAACCCTTGTTATTGCCACAAGAGAGAAAATTGTCATAATGATAGCAATTTTTTGACACCAGAATATGCAAATTAGTGGCCTCATTTGCATAATATTTGCATGTTTTACTCGAAACTTACGCACATCAATGTAAAGTACAAAGCCATAGGTTTTATGTAATAAAATCTTGCAACATTAAAGGAGCATTACACCGAAAGTGAGGGCGTATTTTTAGGGGGTCCCCAAAAATAAAATGCTTATATAGCACGCAACGGTGTAGGAATTGTTGGTTTAATATGAATATTAAAGTGACCTTTGCCCTTCCTTCGTCTGTGGGATATGGAGGCATGAAGCTTAGCAATGTGTTGTTGATAATATATCTGTGAAATTCGAGCGCCTTTTCGGTCTAGTGTTCCTTTAACAAATTAAGAGAACTTTGTGAAAAGTCCTCTTTCTAAAAAGTTCTCTAAAACGCCACATGTTTTTTAACACCCACGGTAGACTAAGGATAACTTCTTGACAGGCCCGTAGATGATAAACGCATACCATTGCAAAAATATACACAATGCTCAAATTTATTATTGCAAAGACTACACAATCCACAAAAACAGGTGATAAAAGATGGGATAAAATTATCTTATGCATTCAAACTATGTAACATAATATTTCTACATAGAACAACCTTACAATAAGATTGATCAAAACAAAAACAAATAAATTTACAAACTATAATATAGAAAGAACGAATGTAATGAAAACCGTCTTTGCATCACGTTATTTGGAACGTGTTTTATTAAATGCTATTAGTTTTGGCAGATCGAGATGCAAATTACTTCAACATGCAATGCTTACCATCTAAAAACACCTTCCAGGCTTTCTATTTCCTAATGTTTTAAGTGCATGTCTCACTCCCTCCCATAGTAAATACGAAAAATAACTGCATTGCTTTGAGCTAAATCTTTACGCCCATGTGATTCCATTATTTCCACATTGTCTACAAAGAATGTGATATAGAGACAAGAGATAGATTACAATGCTCTTATGCTGTAAAATACAGCTAAAGCACTTCACCTGCAATATAAAAGCATGTGTATGTATACCTGACCAGGAATTCAGATTGAATAGTGTGTATAAATGGCATCGTTAGAGGAGTTTAACAAGTAATTTTCATATCAAATTGATATATTATTGTATTGTCAGTTCTAGAAGAAATCATTTATAAATCATAAGATTTGTTTAATAAAATATGTAATGCAGAATATTTCCGGTATATCTTTGGATGTAATTTCAATACATAGACGTATTTATAATATGTTGTTGTATATTTACATGCCATCCCAAATCATAAAATGGTGCAGTATACTACAATATGTAATGAATAACGTTAAAACACGCTTGACACGAGATTTGTATCAATGTGAATGACTTAGCGGTGAATGATATATAATTATGGCAATTATTGAAATTGATCAGCGTTCTGTATAAAAAAACAAAAGAAAATACACAGAAAATAGTAAACATTAGATTCCTTTGCTAAAAGGGTAATTAAGAACTTTCGTAAATTTTCTTTTATTTTATAAAATGTAAAATCATTTAAACATTCCATTAATTTCCAATGTCAATGATGTATGTAGTATGTTATATCACAATTCACTTTGTCAATGATGTATGTAGTATATTATATCACAATTCAGTTTGTTAATGATGTATGTAGTATATTATATCACAATTTACTTTGTCAATGATGTATGTAGTATATTATATCACAATTTACTTTGTCAATGATGTATGTAGTATATTATATCACAATTTACTTTGTCAATGATGTATGTAGTATATTATATCACAATTTACTTTGTCAATGATGTATGTAGTATATCATATCACAATTTACTTTGTCAATGATGTATGTAGTATATTATATCATAATTTACTTTGTCAATGATGTATGTAGTATATTATATCACAATTTAC
>JAIGNY010000785.1:695000-822500 GCA_020152595.1 Chiridota heheva | reverse complement strand
CCCAATATGATATAGAAGTTCCATTTTGTGAAGGAACAACACCCGTTAGTTACTGTAGTTGTGGTTGAAACAACTTGCGTATATGATATTCGTTTGTTACTACATGTATTTCCCATATATGCAGTCACAGTTAGCTAAGTCACCATACCACAATACATCATTGCAAGACATCCTTACTTCAGTTCAGAATGCAAAATGTTACATTATATCTGGACTAAAGTTTCACAATTGATAAGACTTACGTCATAGAATACGAATCAACCTTGACCTACAACCAATGTGATATCGAAGCTAAAACTCTATTTTGTGAAAGAGCAATATCCTCCTTGATATGAGAACACATTTTATATACCAGCTGCCCTTATTTTTCAGAAATTAAGAGATTAACTGGTCCTTCTTGATATGAGAACACATTTTATGTACCAGCTGCCCTTATTGTTAAGAGATTAAGAGATTAACTGGTCCTCCTTGATATGAGAACACATTTTATATACCAGCTGCCCTTATTGTTCAGAGATTAAGAGATTAACTGGTCCTCCTGAGAGAGAGTTGAACACACAATTACAATGACGGGGTCGTCGCCTGCGTATTCGGTTATGATAGTACAAATGCTATCACGAAACGCTTAATACGACCCGGACGAGAACACAGGTACGACGTACGGACAGACATAACATCGACAACCAAGTCAATGTCCACGGCCTTTGATAACCAGTTGTGGTGCACTGGCGGTAAAGGGTGCAGTTTCCAATATAATTCCCATCAAAATTGGGTGTGAATTAAGCCATTTTAGCTTTTTGTATCATCAGTCATCAGTAAACAAATTTTTATACAAATTTCTGTTGCATAAATTAGCGGCCATGTTATATTCTTATTAAAACATTAATGGAATGCGTGATTAGTACCACAAAGAAAATTAAATAATGTGTTTTCATAGACAAAACTTTTGATTTTCATCACAATGTAGAAAATAATGTGATTTTGTACAATTATTGCTAGTCCTAAAATTCTGTAAAAAAATCTGTAAAAAACCGTTGATGAATTTATTTAATTCCGAAACCGTTTGCTAAGGTTTACCTTGTAATCAATTGCATTAGGTTCCCCATCACTTATCATTGCAGACTCTCTTCGACATGTCATCCACCAAATAAATTACTGTTTTAAGTGCATTTCTTTTAAACAAACACGTGACCGCATAATCTAAACATAAATGTGTAATTTATTTAGTTTCTACGAATGTGTCAATCCTCCTTTCACATTAGTTCACATTTAGCATATATAAAAAGAACAACACTAGATGCAATTCTGCCACACTCTTATTATTAGTATATATAATAGATTGGTGCGTTTTACAGTGATTAAATTATGGAAACTTATCGATCCCAGAATTTCTTCTCCGTATTCTCTACTTGTGTTGAAAAGGTCATTAAAAGCGTAGTTATTGAATAACATCTAATTGTAGATGTAAAAATTGTATATAAGCTTGAAGACTGAATAATGTGCAGTTCAAGCTGACCTATTCATCTTGAATCATACACTTTTAAAGAATATTCCCGTGAATTTTCACTTTAATTGATACAATAGAAGGCTACTACAGAAACAAATTAGTAAAACATGTGTTGATATCTTATTTCGTTCAGAATTAATTTCAAAGATTTCATCAGTGTGTTGAAAAGTGACCTGTGCAGTATACAATGTGACGTCAGATCTAAGACAACATCAACACAGAATATATCTATATAATTAAAGATTGCTTTTCTTGCCTTCAAAGTGTAAAGTATATGATCAGATATGCAAAACATATTATTGTATAGAGCAGGTAATACGCCATTGCAATAATTAAAGAAACAATGTTTCCAATTATACATACAAATTGTCTTCAGTCTACAAGTATGACGCCACACTACACACTGCATATTCACGTTTCACCACACTCGTGACATTTTGGAAATATAATAACGCTACAACGGCATAAGATATCAACATGGTTTTTTCAAATTTCGTTATAGTTCTCTATTATGTATATAAAAATGAAAATTCATTGTAATGTTTCTTTTTCAAGATATGGTGAAACAAGTACATTTTATTTAATAGAGGACAGCAATTGTGAAAATCAACTTTGATATCATTTTCAGTGAGTTTGATATTGAATGTCAAATATTTCACAGTGTGTCTAAAAGGATTAGTTCAGGGATGAAGCAAGTTTATCTAATATGAAAAAGAACTGCAAAAGAAATAAAATAGTAAAGAAAGCATTCAAAATCTTATTCCATTAAATGAGTTTTGGTATGGTTTGTGTAGAAATGACTGAATTCAGACTAGTTGTGATGTCACAGCCTCAGATTCCTCAAAGTCATTATGTATTATATCACATTTTATCCTAAGATTTTGTGACTTAAAAACAATGGAATATGTCGGGAAAGTAGTCAAACTGAATCTAGAAAAGTGTATGTATTATATACCGCCTGAAGAAAGTTTGAGGGAAAATAATTAAAATAGTGAACAAATTAAATAAACTTTCTTTAATATACATTAACATTTGTTAAGAATGTGAGGATGAAGATGCCTACTTTCCATAGTAGAATTACTACACCAGTCATTTCTACACAGATAAGACAGAACTTGAAACTTGAATATCTCCTTAACGGAAGATTTTTGAATGCTTTCTTCATCATTTTGTTTCTTTTGAAGTCTCTTTTCTATACAATGAGCATGCTTGACCACTAAACTAATCTTTTCAAATTACCGGTGTAATTTAATTCAATAGTGTGATGTAATATAAACACTCTATGATAAACTCAATGATAAACCATTATATTTTGTATGTATGTCTTTGCAAAAAATTGGTTACCTGTTACTAAATGATTAGAAAGATTTTTGTCGCCAATTTTAAAGATGAGGTATGATATGTATCATAAATGAACGTATTTTACTCATCAGGTCATGGACCAATATATTTATATTTTCAAAATAACATTTTTTTTGGATAGAAAACTTACAGATTTGTGAGCAATGTGATGATGCGTTGTCACACCTAGCCTTTTACCATACGTTTGTACGGAATTCTCTTACGAACTTTGAACTTGAATACATCCTTATAGAAGTTTATGTCTTTAATGTGAAACTACTTACTATCAATATCAATGCAACATTTTGCTTGCGAGCTCTAGCCGCATACTTTTTTTTTTATCAACATTGCAGTTACTTCATATAACGCGAAATTAAAGTGTCTTTGTACAATCAAAAGTCTTAGCATCTGTATTCTAAATCCCAAATGTCTCACTTTTGTAGATTTTGTTTTTTTGTAAATGATGCCAATACAATATATGGTATATAATTATATTGGTAAACAAAACAAGATAATTGGCAAATTTTCAACCTCACACAAGAAATTAGATTAACTGTAATGACATTTAATGTGATGCAGTTAGGTGCAGAATACATAGATGCAATTTAGATCACAAACTAGAATTTCCAGTTAATAAATATTAATTTCATATTGTTTTTCCATTATTATTCCTGCGTCCAGTAGTTCGTTTAGTACTTTTGCCAACATCTACTCGGTATTTCTTTCATTTCATGTTATAAAGCGCAATGCATAGATTCCCTAGCAAGTGTGATCGTAGGCTAAAGATGTTACCATTTTAGAAAAGTAAATCGTTTGCGCCATACAGTATCAGCTATATACAAATAGCCAGCCCACCCTATACTGAACATGTTACCTGCATCCATCCGATTTACCTGTAAATCAATACGTAATTGTCCAGTTGTTCCACCGCTTAAAATATACACATCATAAAAAACAATAAAATATAGGCA
Source organism: Chiridota heheva (assembly GCA_020152595.1). NCBI lineage: Eukaryota > Metazoa > Echinodermata > Holothuroidea > Apodida > Chiridotidae > Chiridota > Chiridota heheva. The sequence goes on along the minus strand of JAIGNY010000785.1, from coordinate 818,681 downwards.
ATTGCACTAAGTATTTAATCTTAAAAGACAAGCATTCAGCATAATTGCTCTTACAACTAACATTTTACACATTTTAATATTTCTTAATGACAGCTCAAGTTGAGCATATTCATTATCTGCTTAGATATATCATGCAGCTACCTCCATGTATATATACATTTTTTTCTCAGTAATGATGGTCTTGGATTGCCGATCTTTACATTAGCAGACAACCAATATTCCATGAAGCGACCGGGTCATAAAATCTGATCACATCAGGAAGAACCTTTTTTTAATAAACACCGACTACTCGTGAGTGCATGCGAGGATGGTTCGTCATAAAGCAACAAGTTAAAGCAACTAGTATATCTCATTTGAAGATGCATATCCGCGAATTTAGTTGTATACTTTTTATTCAAGATATTTGTACACGATACAGCTTCATTTGTAATATGTACTGTGTTGCGCTGTTTGTGAAGATGGTACAGATATACGTACAAATGACCATTGCACCCATTGCATAGCATGATAGTAGGTTAGGTTTCAAAGTGTTCAAAAAAGAAAGTGGGTTAGTGTCTATGCATTGCATGAAAGTATTGGAATGAAGCTTTAGATCCAACCAAGATGAGGTCATCATATTTCTTTTCATAACAAAATTGATATGATTATTCTGAAACAGTTATACTTTACACATATGCTAATCGTATCAAATATTTTTCTTGAGTTGATATTTTACGCACAAAATGCAACGATGTTATCTCGTGTGTTATTCCAACTTCACATATGCCTAAAATGATCCCATGAAGGAAATACAGAAGTAAGCTTTTGACTTATAAAGGTTTTTGCAAAATCCTCAAAATGTTGTAACAAGTTCAAACCAATGCAATGAGAAACAAAATCATGTTATGATTAAACAGAAAAGCGGTGCGAATCGAAGAACTTAGATTATTCCAAAGAGAAGATGGTGCAGAGATGATGGCCTCTAACCATACTAGTTTGGGTTCGGACCAATGTCATAAGCATTATGAACATATTTTAGTTCTTTTGTGGATAAGCAGCCTGGAACAATCATGTTTGTCTCAGAGATTTATACTGGTTTCACTATCGATCCAATAACTAAAATGTTTAGTTTCTTATCCTCGATTTGAACGATATCGTAGCAAGTATTTCTATAAAAGAATGCATCTGAGAAAAAGGATAAGAACGACGTTTTTCATTATCGATTTGAACGATATTATAGCAAGTATTTCTATAAAAAAATGCATCTAAGGTAAACGATAAGAACGACAGGCTGAGCTTTCCCTGTAAAAATAAAGCTTCCAATTTGAGTAAGAATAAAATATTATTCTCTTCGTGCCAAAAACTTTTTTTAAATTTTGGCTAATCGTCATGTAATAATAGGCATAATCTTTGTATACGATCAACGATCAAAAGCAAATTCGATATAATATTCGTTAGTCAGATTGCTTTTAAAGAACAAGAAACTATTATATTAGAAATTCCGGTGTTCGTCTAAATTAACCATTATTATGTAATCATCTTCACAATTTCATATGTATTCTTAGTTACATAATGACTAAAACGTCTTACCTGTTTTATACTTGCTGTGTATCATAAAGTAGATAAGGTAATCCATATTCCGTCGGTTAATCCATCAATTGAAATTGCACCGAAAAAATTGTAATATAAAACGATTGCAAGTCTTTTAATTAAATTTTAAGTAGGCTTTGGAAAAATATTCCACAAAAAGTATCTTAAAATCAATTTTAATGATCTGATAGGAAATAGTTTTCACTTTAAAAAATCACAGTGTACTTGGTCATTTCCATGAGTCTTCGGTTATTCATTGCAAAAAATAATTGCAGCATTTAGAATTATTATTACAACAACAGAACACACAAATTTCAAATAATTTCCTCCAAAGAACTTGAAAACGATGCAGAATGAAATTGTAGATTAATCACACGCGTCGAGTGGTGGTGTACATGAGAGAGATTTAGACTGCATAATAATATCTTCCTCTAACCACAAACAAAAATACAAATTCAAATACTTAATGAGAATCAAGTGGTAACATTTTTCAACTTAATTATTTCATTGGAACACTTCAACCAACTCAGCAGCAGAAATCTGTTATTCCTAAACAATTGAATAAGAAATGAATATATTGAGTTGAAATACTAACCACTTATGACGTTTGTACGGATGAGCTATTTGTCAATGTGACAATATTTAATCAGCTCTCATGCTTTCAAGAGACGTGAAAGCAAAGATGGGTATTTCGGAACAAACGTGAACATCAATTCAATGCTTTCTACAAGTAAGTCAACTTGTTTTGGAACATAGTAGAATAATCAAAATAAAGTACATTTTAGTTCCGTAGTTGGAATAATATAGCTTTAAATTATACTTTAATGTAAAAACTTAGCTATATATTTTGAGATACAAAAAGTAGCACAATAATTCACTGAAATATCAAAATCAGTTTCATAGTGTGACTCTGTTCAATAGAATCATTCTAAAGCACTGAATGAAATGATTTCCATGATTTCGCACAAAACTTTGCCAAATCAGTCCGCTTTTTCTCACATCTTCAGAACATTACAAATGAGATATTTGATTTGATATAGATGTAAAAGATGCCCTGGTCTTTTACTGGTGGCGCTGAATCTAAATATCCACATACAACAGTGTCAGCTTCTTTACATGCCAATTGGCAGTTATCAATGAACTGCATGACTTACATACGATTAAGATTCACAAAAAAAGTTGATTGAAGTCATTTATGTGAAAGCAAATGCAATAACGTTTCTCGGTTTCAAGTTTTCACGGTGGATGAAATCAATCAAAGGAATAAACAAAGCACAGCAAACTGTGTTGTAAGTCTTTCTTTTTCGTCTTAAAAAAAATGACGTTTTCCCAACTATTTCTTTTGATGTTTCACTAACATACATCTAGATGTAATTTTTAAACCTGATGCATCTTGGTAATTTACTATTTTGTCAAGATTGTTTTGGGGAAAATAGTCTTGTAACGAGAATTTACATGTCAAATCCTCCCACAAACTGTCCCGGATTAAATAGAAAGGATTGGAAAAGTTTAAAAATATGTAGTGAAGTTACTATAAATGTCAATGTAAAATTGCGTTATGAAAAGTGAAGAGGATATTTGATTTTATTTATTTCTACTAAAGGATCATTTCTATATTGAGACTTAGTGTATGGATGTACACTGTTTGTCGTTAGCAGCTAGCGCATGTAATATATAAACAATTCACAATGAAGATGATGATGTAGATTTTTTAATGGAAACATAAACCTAAAAATATTGCAATGCCATAAGATTGTAAATTGTATTCTTCTTGCTCATTTTGAAATGCCACGGACAAACAAAATAAAAAAGATCAAGGGACGGATCTTCAAATTTGTCTGATGTATGGTTGTCAAATACATAAAGGGCAACTATGTTTTTTAACATGTAATATAGTATGAAGGTGATTTATTCAAAAATGGTGAAGACAAATCTAAAATCTAATAACAAACGCAAATACAGCATGGTTCTTCCATTACATATCAAATACATTTTCGACTATTTTGTAATTTCCAAAGTTCACTTTTATATCATGTTCATTTATACTTAGCTTTATCTATTCATAATACGAATTATTTTATATGCAGGTATTTGAATGTATTGATACATGCGAACACAATCGTTATAGAATAAGTTAATATTAAGGTACATTATTCCATACTTACATAAGCTAATGATACCCTGGTTTATTAATACTTCAATATGAACATCTTTTTATTACACGATGAATTCCGTGGTCCTTAATAATCTTATCAAGTTTTATCTTCTATAAATGAAGAACATGTAAGAAAATTAAAAATCTTATAACAACTCAAAGATAATTGATTACATATCAAACAACTAAATTTAATAGAATAATTTGATTTAAACTTAGAACTTCATACACGAAATATTTATGTGAATTTATAATAGAATAATTTGATATGAACTCACACGGAATATTTCAAATTTATACAAGTTATTGACACCCCAGTTTTACGAATACCTCAGTATTCAAATCTCTTCAAATTTATTATATGATGAGTTTAGTGGTCGTGAGTCACTTTATCAAGTTTTATCTTTTATGAATGTGGAAATTGTAAAGTTCAAATGGTGAAGAAAATCTCAAATTTAATAACAACTCACGTTTCTTCCATTACATACCAAGTGCATTTTAAACTCGTTGTAATTTTCAAAACGCACTTAAATGTTTTTTTTATTTTTCATGTATACTTAGTTGTATGTATTAATAACACGAATAATATACGCAGGTATGTGAATTTATTGATACAGTAAACACAATCGTTGTAGAATAAGTTAATGAACTCACATATGTTCATATTTACACAAGTCAAAGACACCCAAGTTTTATGAATACCTCAATATGAACATCTGTTGGATATGAAAGTTACAGCTCATAAACGATGTTTTTCTGGTTTACCTTGTGGCGTCATTCGAGTTAAGGTAAAACCATAGAAATAAAAGTAAAGAACGAATGCTGAGCTCCATCACCGAGTGAAGCCAAGATGTATTCACTAGAGGCACCTAAGTAACAATTTAGTAATGTTTTTAAACTTAAAATAAATTGGTCTCAAAAATCAGATATGCTTATCTTAAAATTTAAGTCAAAGAAGACCGTTATCGCACTATATCATATGAACAGAGGTTTTGTCAAATTTGCAATGTAAAAGAAGTTGGAGATGAATATTTTCTCGTAATTTGCACATTCATTTATAAAATTTGTAATCTGTTGTAAATTTATTACTTATTATTTCTTTCAAGCCCAACAAGATAAAAATGCAATATTTTGTTATCATCTAGTTCTAAATAGTTATTTTTGTACTTATTACACTTTATTTTACAGGCAATGGAAGTAAGACGTTTCTTTATTTTTCTTTAATTACATGTTTTGTTGCATGTTTTATGTACAACCTCAAGCATGTACAATTTGAATAATTGTTTATGTTTGTGACAAAGGCCACATGGCCTGGAGCACGGAAATAAATTGTATTGTATTATATTGTTACTCACAGGTTGTTTTTTAGTTCAGCATAAAAACAATATTCAATATCATACATCTATACCTGTAATGCTAATGAACTGGATTAGTCATGAATTAATCAATTCAATTTGGGAGAAACCTCATTTATTTAGTTCAGTGAATTTGTTTCAGGCAAATAAACCAATTTGATAAAAACAAGATTAAATGACATTTGAAAACAACTTTAATCTCGCACGGAAGAGAAGTTCTTGGACTGTATGTTGAGCGACGATCCAGAGGGGAGAAACATCTTGCCCAATAAATTTGTTGGAGGGGATGGAAGATCTTCCCTGCCCACTCGAAAACAAGATCTTTAATCTTTATACTTTGTCTATTTGTGGACCCACTAAGCCATAAATTTGGGGCTCAATGTCTCAACGATAATATTACTCAATTTGTTAAAGCGACTGGTTATAAGGGTGTTTGAGCTGACGTCATGAGGTCACGTGACTTTGTTTACATCGCCATTTTGTCGGGCGAGAGTGACTGCATGTTGTTATATAAGATAATTTTTGTAAGATGATTATGCCGGAATCTTGCTGTGCCGTTGATTGCACTAATAGACGTGTGCCAGGGAATAAACAGACATTTTCTCGAATTCCATCTGATCCTGATTGACGTTCGAAGTGCGTTTCTGCTGTACGACGCAACGTATTTCAACATTCATTGTAGGATTTGCAGTAAGCACTTTATACCAGGTATGTAGGCTTTGTCTGCGTATAAGAACAATCAGATGGCGTTCACGTAAAATTTATTCTTCGTATACTCGGTAAATTATAAAACGTTAGAAAAATATGAAGTAAAATTGCCGCCGCGAACAAAAACAATAAAATTTGCTGAACTGGTAGGTACGTTAGCACGCAGTATGTTTGTTGTACGTGTGATGTGACTGAGCTGTGTGAAGACGCGTGAAACGCAACGACGTTTTCCCGGAAAAATGGCTTCCAGATGAGTTAGAGTCACGTGATGAAATCCATTTATAGCTCAAAGTGTCAGACATACAGGAAGTATGTAACCGTAAATTAATGTTCGAAAGCAACATTGCTCCTTGTTCAAAGGCCAGATATTGTGTTAATATGGAAATAGGATTCAATCCAACGTTTCTTATTGATCAAATGATTACACAATCGCCGACCATGCACCGACAATTCAATTTATTACTGCCGCGGAAGTGACGTCACATTTTTGGGTAAAGGTCAGGCAATTTTCTTGAGACGCAATTCCCTCTTTAATATAACCGGCTACAATTGAAAACCGGAAGTGACATTACCAGCACGGCGGTGTTCACTTCTGACTTTATTTAAGGGACGATACCTTTCCTTTAATTTTAAGAATACGATCATCAAGGACTTATCACGTAAAACGCCTCTAGATTTCAAGGTTAAAGAAACGTTGTAATTAGGCATTCATTAGAAAGATGATTAAAAAAATAAAAAAATATAAAAAAACACATTACGGATAAGGATGACCTCTAAGCTTCCTCGAAGGCAAAATTGCAGCGGCATTTCGCAAACTTATTACTTTATAATGATATTAATGTCATTACCACTTCAATTTCACCGAAAATTAATTCGATATTGAAAGGTTATCAGTTGTAACTGGAATCTCATTACAAGACGTATTCATACAATCATTACACCTTGCGGCATGAATGCATATATCAAAGAACTACTACATAGTGGTTCCTTGCATATATAATATGTAAAACTGATTAAAAATGACAGGAAGAAAGAAAGCCATGATTTCCTAATCATCTGAAGACTTAATAATGTTTCTCTCTTTGAAGTTTGCAGGTGTCACAAATGTACAATGCTTTAAATGAATATTTCTGTGGTCAAACATTTGCACTGTACATATTAAAGGACAATTGAGTACACATAATATTTAACCTACTTGGATATCATATTTTGTTAGAAGAAATTGAAAAACAAAGATTTCACATGTTAATTCAAAGGCTAGATATAGTATTAACGTGCATACTGTGCTAACAAAATCCCTGACCATACACCGACAAGCAAATTAAGTACCGTCGCGGAAGTGATCTTCTCGTTCGTATCAGATGTATTAGTGAAGGTCAAGCAAATCATAAAATGTTACTAACACAGTAAGTTTGGTAGAAAGGTATCGTCTGATAAATACATTCAGAAGTAAACTATCTCAATTACTTCACTACATTGTGATCTAGTACTATCTCAATTACTTCACTACATCATGATCAAGTAGTATCTCAATAACTTCACTACATTATGAAATAGTAGTATGTCAATTACTTCACTACATCATGAACGAGTAGTATCTCAATTACTTTACTACATTATGATCTAGTACAATCTCAATTACTTCACTACATCATGATCTAGTGATATCTCAATTAATTCACTACATCATAATCTAGTACTATCTCAATTACTTCATTACATCATGATCTAGTAGTCTCAATTACTTCACTACATCATAGTACTATATCAATTACCTCACTACATCATAATCTAGTAGTATCTCAATTACTTCATTACATCATGATCTAGTACTATCTCAATTACTTCACTACATCATGATCTAGTAGTATCTCGATTAATTCACTGCATCATGATATAGTACTATATCAATTACTTCATTACATCATGATCTAGTAGTATCTCAATTACTTCACTACATCCTGATCTAGTACTATCTCTATTGCTTCACTACATCATGAGCTAGTACTATATCAATTACCTCACTACATCCTGATCTAGTAGTATCTCAATTACTTCATTACATCATGATCTAGTACTATCTCAATTACTTCACTACATCATGATCTAGTAGTATCTCAATTAATTCACTGCATCATGATATAGTACTATATCAATTACTTCACTACATCATGATCTAGTAGTATCTCAATTACTTCACTACATCCTGATCTAGTACTATCTCTATTGCTTCACTACATCATGAGCTAGTACTATATCAATTACCTTACTACATCATGATCTAGTAATATCTTAATTAATTCACTACATCATGATCTAGTGGTATCTCAATTACTTCACTACATCATGATCTAGTACTATAACAATTACTTCACTACATCATGATCTAGTACTATAACAATTACTTCACTACATCATGATCTAGTAATTTCTCAATTAATTCACTACATCATGATCTAGTGGTATCTCAATTACTTCACTACATCATGATCTAGTACTATAACAATTACTTCACTACATCATGATCTAGTACTATAACAATTACTTCACTACATCATGATCTAGTAATATCTCAATTTTTTTCACTACATCATGATCTAGTACTATCTCAATTACTTCATTACATCATGATCTAGTACTATAACAATTACTTCACTACATCATGATCTAGAAGTACCTCAATTACTTCACTACATCATGACCTAGTACTATCTCAATTGCTTCACTACATCATGATCTAGTGATATCTCAATTACTTCACTACATCATGACCTAGTACTATCTCAATTACTTCACTACATCATGATCTAATAGTATGTCAATTGCTTCACTACATCATAAACGAGTAGTAGCTCAATTACTTCACTACATCATGATCTAGTACAATCTCAATTACTTTACTACATCCTGATCAAGTGATATCCTAAGATATCAGTTGGGTGTAAGTCAGAACTGTTCTGATAAAAATTCAACAAAAATGCACTAAAACTTTTGAGGAATGTGAGGATGGAATGATAATACTAGTTTCATTTCGGTCGTTTCTACAAAGCGGAAGGAACTTTTAACTTAAAGTTCTCCTTAAAAGACCACGGTCATCTAGCAGATTTAAGATATGTGAAAGAGCATGAAAATATGAGTGGAATAGGTTTTATAATTTGTAAAAAGCCTATTTAGTTTTTAAGTTATGACCGAATAAAGTTTCAAAATTGGTTAATTTGTGCGGAATGTGTGATATAGTAAGAGGAACACATCTTAAAATCTTTATGTGATTCTTTGAACTCAGGCTGATCTTCAAATTAAGCTGCTTATGGATTTTAGAATGTCAATTTTAAACACATGATGATTCAAGGTATGACCAAGTTACAAAAACATACATTTTTCAAAATTCAGTGCTACGGTATATTTTAAACAAAACTAACAGAGGAATAAGAAAGCAATCCATGGAGTTGCTGATCTCATCACATTGGGCATACAACATAGTGGGGGAAATACATAACAGGGTCACTATAGCTCTGTGACTGTTGGCACAAAAATGTACAAATTAGTACATAATTACCCCTAAATCACACATTTGACCTCTGACCTCTAAACCCTTGACTCTAACCACTGAAACAACATCTGAAATTTTTCATATTCATCGTACCCTACTGTATGATACCATTCATGCTCGCGTCACAATTACCATTCCATAACTATAGTGAGAAATGGTGAAAAAGTACTTTTTGAGTTAAAGAATCCGCAATATTTTGCATAAAAACATTTATTTGACCTTTCACCCATGACCTTTTGACCTCCAATTATTTTAGACTTTTGTTAGAATTTTATGCCCACCTATGCAATTTGTAAAGATATCAAGTAATCTCTTCAAAAGATACAGCCACCACCAAAAACTTGTCCCATTTGACCTGTGACCTATGACCTTTGACTTTTGTACCACAAAACCTCGGGGACAAAAGTTCCTGGCCAGGGGTACCTGTCCACCAATTTTGGTTTATGTGTGTATTACTTTTTTTCATTTATAAGTATAAGTGTCTCATTCCAAAAACTTATAACCCCTAACCCCTAATATGAGGTCATCATTTGAGACCCCCGTTGGGCCTCTCCAGCCCCACAAATATCAAGGGGGTGGCCATGTAGTGCAGGAGGTACAGGCAGTTCTTTGCCTATACAGCAAAGTGACTGTATGATTTCATCTTCACATATATGTATATGTGGGTGATGAGATAATTAAAAAAAAAACCTAATAGTTTTACGAAAGGTGACGAAAGATCCTTCCCCACCGATGTCACAAATTATTGCGCAATAACAGCTAAGAATTAAAAATGCTGTAAATTGGTCAATTTTTAAACAATTTTAATGGAACTATATGCTGTTTTAATGGTTAAGATCATATTTTAAACAAATTAAGACCATTTGCCTCTAGATGTCCAGAGTCCTTTAAGAAAACAGGTGTCAAATAAGTACAATGCTTTAAATGTCTCACATAACAGAATAAACTTTGTAGACGCTTTCTTCACAATTTTGTCTCTTTTTAATCCTCTCTCATGTAAGATAAATGTGCTTGGTCACTTAATCATTTAACAAAGATACCGTCATGTTGGTGGCTGTGCGCGTGAATACGCAAGACATGTTCAGTGTTCTCTTCATACTTTATACACTTAGGCATTATGGTCTTAATTTGTTTAAAATATAATCTTAACCATTAAAACAGCAAATAGTTCCACCGTCAGAATCACCGATTTGTATAATCACCGTCTGTACATTAACAATAGTTTTGTAGTAGGCCTATATATATACATCTGGTTTATTTAGGCCAACAAGGAAATCAGTTCAAATTCCGATCGAAGTAAAATCAGTGTAATATCCTCTGAAGCAGCATTTCGTGCTTTGAAGCTTTTCGCAATCTAACAAAATGTCCGCCTGGAATTTTCTGCGACACATTTAAATCATAACCTAAAACTATTACTAGGGTAAGACGGAAGTTAGCAAAAGCAGGAATTATTGTTTGCATAGATTTACTCACATTGTCCCAAGCGACCAGGGCTAATTTCATTAAGTCATTATCGCAATTATCCTGTTTAACGTTCTGGGAATAGAGTTTCCGCGTCTATTGATTTGTAGAAGGTTGAAATCAACAAGTAAAGGTTAAAGGCCATCTATCGTGATTAAAATGTGGCGGCGAATATTTTCATTCCACAACGATTCTGATTGGCCTATCAATGCAAGTACACGTTGTACCATTGCGTTTTGACCAATCAAAACACACGAATTGAAATCTATTTACCTCCGTCTTATAGGGACAATAACTGGCCTTTAAGATAGTTGTTTGACTTGGGTTTAATGACACTGGGAAGGGAAAAGACTGTTCTTCCTTGGTGATGAGACAGTTGTCTGAATTATAAGCGAGCAGCAGTTCTCAGCGCCATCGTAAAGTTCAACATTTACGTCGAGGCCTTAGTCAGTTTGGGAGAAACCTTCATTTTCATGATCACTTATATCAGTAAATCCTTAAATCAAAAATGTTATGGAGATGAAAGGAATATTTCCATGAATTTTCATTTTGATATTTATGATAGAGGACTGACAGAAAAACAAATGGTGAAAAAGCCATATTCATATATCTTATTCTGTTTAGCAGTCCGGAAGCATGCCTATTAATAGGAACATTTATAACACACGAGAATATTGAAGTCGCAGCCATATTGTTCAGATGTTGCGATAAAATGTCATAGTTTCTAATTTATGTACTTGAAATATTAAAAATCATTGTGTTGAAAAACATTTCAATTTTCAAAATGGCCGTTTCGCGCCTAAAAACCTAGCTCTATTGTCTATTTTATCTAATAATCCAATATCAAATGGGAGTGGAAAAGTTGTTGTCATGACAGTAATGAAGGTATTTTCATAATTTTTAACTTTCCCCTAGAAAATATATTTTTTCCGAAGTATTTCAAATTTGAAATATGTAACATTGCATAAGGCTTTAACGTTAGGATAACAAAAGATCATGGGAAATATCACAAAATGGCGGCTTCCATGTAGCAATAGGTATGCTACCGGACTGTTTAGAGTAACCTAATTTATTTTATAAATTTGTGTACATTTTTGTGCGTACATTTGTGTAAATTTGAATCTTATTTGCAAATGATTACAAAGCGACAACCTAAAGTAGAATATAGCTAATTTATTTGAATAGACTCATAAACTTAAATTTCTTGCTCTACACAAAATACCAGCAGAATAAACTCTTGATGATGGAAATATAAGAATACTAGTTTACTAAATGTCAAGTAGACAAGTTATTTATTGTAGCTGACGTGAGAATTATTGAACATGGTAGGCCTATTTATACCAAAAAGTGTGTTGAATTAAGCTGGTTGGGAATTTAACCCTGTAAGAGAAAAATATTTTGACTTTGTGGAAGTTCTCATACGATGTCAAGTACAACATCTTATTTTCATAAATAGGTATGTCAAAACTTTAATTTATTACAACGCGTCGACGTTTATGAAAGGAGATGACACTGCGCCGTTTGGGATATAACATGTACAAATATATACTGCATACGTACGACACGTTCATGAACCCAGTTGTAGTAGAAGTAGGTCCCGGGTCGTTCATTTTGTTGGCCAAAGCTCTTCTCTATTTCACCGTACGAAACCTTTTGTTAGCGAGTATTTACCGTTTTCCTTTAAGTTCAGTTCCCCTATCAGTTTGTTAAACAGTTAAAGTTAACGTTAAATCCATACTAGAGCCATGAAGGCCTATTCGGCTGGTATTCATCCTCGGTGTCCTTGACGTAAGCGGATGGGAGCACATGCCCCCGCCACTTTTCAGATATAGGAAGCCAATGTAATTTGTGCAAAATGGGTTGGCAAATGCTGTTTGTGAGCGTGACTTATCTGGCAGTGATGTTTTGGATGCGTTGAAGCTTGGCGATTTGAAGGATTTAATTTAACTCTGCAGACGAATTTCAGCTGTGTTTAGAAACTATTACACGCATTGATAATGTAATATAAGACTACAAAGGAAAAACAAAGCTTCAAAAAAAGATTTCCATCTCGATTTCGAAAAAAATGGGGATGATTCTTATAGCGAAATCTGTATTATAACCTGAAGATTTCTACACTTTAAGCTTTTATCAACTGTATAATTTTTCAAGTGGATCTTTAACAGTGTCACAGATTTAAAATTAGGGGTCAATAACTAAAGGGCGAAAAATGATTTGAAGAGGTTGACAACCTGTAAGCATAACTCATTATGTAACTTTCAGACTGTAAGAGGTAGGATTTAGGCCGTGGGGGATTCCTCAACACTATCGAAAAAAAGTGCTTATGCTAATTTATTCATCAACTGGCTTTTGCGCAATTGGGAAAATTTAGTGAAATTTCACAAGTATTTGGGAGGGCTGAAACCTGTAAAGAAACGCCCGAGTAAGAAGGGTCTCGAAGGCCAAAAGGGACGTTTCACAGCAAATCTGTTAAACCTGGAGTGATAGGCCAAAACCTGGAGTTGGAAAACGCAGGGACTGTAGCTGGATCACGGACGGGAGGATTTAATTCAATAGGAGAGGAATACCAGGGGAGGCAAGAGCGATAACTTATCATGTTGTATAGGCCTGTAAGTTAAAGTATATATATTTTTTGAATATAATATTGTTAGCACTAGGGCGTGAAATATGTCGTATAAGCCTTAATATATGATTCTATATATTGTAAAGAGTGTACAAGGGGGTATTTAAGTATTGTGTGATATGCTGAAGGGATACGGGGCAAAATCGAATGTGTATTGTTTTATATATGTGCTAAGTAGCGGTAAGGTAGGGTGTAGTGATCATGACCTCATTAGTTTTGATCTGTATTGTTTCACAAAGGCTTCTCCAGCTAATATACTGGCTTTAGATTTAAAGAATGCTGACTTTGCTGCACTTCAGGATAATTTGTCATTCGATTGGACTTCTTTGCTCCGTAAATTAGATCCTTTAAAGCATGGGATGTTTTCCGAACTATAGTTTTAGAGGGTGTAAATAGGTGTGTCTCATTGAAGAAAGTCTGTAGGCGTTATCGGCCAGTGTGGATGTCTCCGGAGGTTTTGCAGGCTGTTTGGAAAAAGAAGAAGTTGTGGCTTTGTTATAAATGTAGTTGTGTCCTGCGGAGCTTGCTAGGTATAAGGATCATGAAAAGTTCACAAAGGGTTTGATAAAAGATATTAAAATGCTTTTCGAAAAAAAGTTTGTCCAAAAAGGTTAAGATTAATCTTAAGTCGTTTCAGTCTTATGTTCGCTCAAAGCAAAACAAACAAGGAGGTTGTTGGTCCCCTTCAGGGTAATGATGGTATTACTATTAATAGTGGCAAGGATATGGCTGAGGATTTGAATGACTACTTTGTGTCTTATTTTTACTAAGGAGTCCCCTTGCTGATGATGTTGTGGATTATCTTAATTTCCACTCTCCAGTATCCATTGATAATGTTGATTTTTCAGTTGATGTTGGGTCTAAGATGTTAAAGGGCTAGAACTCAAATAAAGCACCCGGTCCAGATGGTATACATCCTGCATGTCTTACGTGAGTGTTCTGATGTTCTTTCTGTCCCCTGAGAATCATCTTTTCAAAGTGCTTTGATGTTGGTGTTGTTCCTAGTGATTGGAGTATTGCTAATGTCACTCCTATTTAAAAAAAAGGGTGACCACAGTTTGCCTTGTAACTATAGGCCAGTGAGTCTTACTAGTGTTGTGTGCAAGGTCATGGAGTCCATTGTTAAGGATGTTGTACTAGATCATTTACTGGTCAATGGTTTCTTGAATTTGTCCCAGTATGAGGTCTTATCGAAGAGGTCTTGTGTTTCTAATTTATTGGATTTTTTTTTTATGATGTTACTAAACTAGTTGATTCTGGTCATAATGTGGATGTTATCTATTTAGATTTCCAAAACGTATTTGATAAAGTTCCATTGGGCAAGCTCATGATGAAAACAACAGCGTTTGATGTGGAGGGAAAGTGTGCCAGTTGGATATATTCTTGGTTAGTTGACAGGTCACAAAGAGTTGTTGTAAATGGTGAAGTATCTCCATAGAAGAAGTTTACAAGTGGTGTTCCTCAGCGTTTTGTATTGGGTCCGCTTCTTTTCTTAATCTTTATTAATGATATTGATGTTTCGCTTTGCTCCAGGATTTGTAAATTTGCTGATGACACTAAGCTGTACAGGATTGTTGATGATACTAGGGATTCTTTACTTTTGCAAATTGACCTGGATAAGTTAGTTTATTGGTCCCAAACATGGCAGATGTCATACAATGTTGATAAATGCAAAGTTATTCATTTTGATCAGAGCAATTTGGCTTTTGATTACTGCATGAATGCTGAAAATCTTGGTTGTGTCGATCTAGAAAGGGATCTAGGTGTTGTCATTACTAGCAATCTGAAGCCTTCTGAACAGTGTGCTTTAGCATCTGCAAGGGAAAATAGAATGCTTGGTTTAACTAGAAGATTTTTTTTTCTTTTTCTTGGTAAAGAGGTTGTTCTTAATTTGTATAAGAAGTTCGTCAGGCCTCATCTTGAGTACGCTATTTAGGCTTGGAGTCCCTTTTATGAAAAGGGTAAGTTCATCTTGGAGCAGGTTCAGCGAAGAGCCACCAACTTATTTCCGAAGTAAGGAATCTCTCTTATGAATCTAGGTTGCGAATTCTTGGTTTGACTACACTTGAGTTGAGAAGAGTACGTGGCGATATGATTCAGGTTTTTAAATTCTTATCTGTTAGTGATGCTTTGACTTCCTGTTATTTCTTGCAAGTTTCAGCTAATCCTCGTGTGACACGTGGTAACAGTTTGAAGTTGACCAAGGAGTTCTCACGGTTAAATATTCGGCGTTTTAGCTTTTCGTAAAGAGTTGTTAATGAGTGAAATGGTTTGCCTGAGTGGGTACTTAGCTCCGATTCTGTTCACAATTTTAAAGTTAACATTGATGAGTTCTTTACTAACTCTGGGCGTCCTTTTTGAGGTGGTGGTGTTAGTTTGGGCTTTTTATGGGGTAACTAACCCTTCTTAGCCCGTAATCTTGTTATGTTATGCTATATGTTTGAATCAGGCGTAATAGGTTATGGATGGGTTAAATGGTTATAACAGTCGTAATTAGGAAGAAGTTATTAGTAAAAGCTTATGATTAAGAACGGAAACAACTAAGAATGATGTTATAGGTGGAAACAACGATAGATCAGGAGGCGCCTACAGCGGGAAAATAGTCTTGTTTCCATAGGCCCTACATGTGTATGTGTTTATTGTAAAACCGAATAACGAGAATGTCAGGTTAATTACTATGGTACGGGGGCACAATCGCCAAACATGAATTATTGATTGACAAGTGCGTAGTTTGTGATGACATTGATTAATTAGGTTTATGTTAAAATGGCGGGAAGTACTTAAAAGGGGCGCAGCCTCTAGTATTCATGAGTTTCGAGTGTGATTAAGAAAGGGCGCCTTTAATTTCTTTATGAGTGTTGAAATATATTTACAATAGAGGTCGTCATGCATGTTATTTAAAATGACGCTCTTAATTGTCGCCATTTTGATATTTAGCTTGAGGCTCTCAATAGCCGCCACATTGTTATATAAAATGGCGTCCCCATATTGTCATTTTAAATCCAAAATGGAGCCTTCCATGGCGCTGCAGTTTTTGAAATAAAGGATGCTATGATCATTTAGTGTAGCTATGTTGTAATTATATCATTTTGTTATAATGAGGTGACATGATTCTAATGCACTTGTTTAGTGCCATAAATCGTTTGAAGCAAATTATAATTTACACGAATGAAGTTATACTTTGTTGATAATGTTGCAGTTATATTTAATCAATAATTGTAGAGAAAATATTATTTTTTGTTTCTCTTATAGTTTATATTAAACAGGATGTTGGTTTTGCAGTTGAGAGTTGGTGGTGTTGAAGTTGGTGCAAGGTTCCACGGTTATAATATGGACGCCTCGGTCAGGAACATATAGTCGTAGGAACTGAAGCATGATAATAAAAACAAGGACGCAAAAAGTCAATTCGCGCAACTGGAGCAATATCGCAGTTCTGGTTTTGGAAAATCAGATGATATACCGGTATACCGCAACAACAGAAGCACAACGGTAGAACATAAGGGTATAATTTAAAGTTCTTGTTTTTCTTGATTCATTTTGGGTTTTCATTCACAAATTTGTATATATATATGTATATCCGCTAAATGTCTTTTGAAGTTAGTTATAATATAAGTTTGCCTTTAGTGTTTCATTTGTGTCAAAAGGAAGGTCGGCGGTACAAAAATATATTATCCTGGAAATGCGGGTTGCATTTAGAATTGTTGATCAACATTAAAGGCCATCTATCGTGATTAGAATGTTACGGCGTACATTTTATTCCAAAACAGGTCTGATTCGCCTACCACTGTAAGTGCACATTGTACCATTGTGTTTCGACCAATCAAAACACACAAATTAAAATATATTTATCTTTACGTTACAGACGATAACTGATCTTTAAAAGCCATCCAATGAAGAATAAAAACTGGTGTAAACTCTTTGAATATTCTTTGTCCTAGAATCCCTAAAATAAGGATTATTCCTCGATTCTTAAAGGAAAAAGGTGTCGTCCCATAAAAAATTCAGAAGTGAACGCCGCCTTGCTAGTGACGTCACTTCCGGTTTTCGATTTTCTTTATTGATTACAAGTAATCTGTGATGTTATCGATAACAAATGTAGGCCCGTATATTTGGTCCTGCGAATGTGCAATCAATAACATCACAGATTTCTAGCGATAGCAATCAATGGAAGAAATTGAAAACCGAAGTGACGTTGCCAATTTGGCGGGGTTCGCTTTTAAATGAATTTACGGGACGATACCTTTCCTTTAAATGAAGGTTTCTCAAGGAATGTTTATTTTATGCTCCTCCTGTTCTTTGAATAAATTTGTGATAAAGTACATGATATCACATGTACCCCATGAACCTGTACCCCTTTTCCCCACATCTGGTTGAATGGTATGCATAGTTCGATGCGTTTAATACTCGCGGAAGTCATTTTGTATGTTTCCTACACAAAAATTAAAATCTTTTTTTTTATTTCCATAAACTACCTGTCTCTAAAACAAAAGATGCATGTAATCGAATCGTGGGAGATATATTGTCTTTACATGCTTTCACTCGCTCCATTTCATTAAAATGGTTTCCAGAAAAAGATCTTACCTTTCAAATTCTCATAGTAATATGATGCAAATTTATTTTATGCATCACTCGTATATTTATGCATCACTGCAGTCGTGTATTCAGTAGAAGATTTTGAATCAAAAGATTAAGTTGTAATTTTTTTTATTCCACACATAGACCTACATATCACACCACATCCATGGGCCTACATATCACACCATATCCATGGACCTACATATCACACCACATCCATGGACCTACATATCACACCACATCCATGGACCTACATATCACACCACATCCATGGATCTACATATCACACCACATCCATGGACCTACATATCACACCACATCCATGGACCTACATATCACACCACATCCATGGACCTACATATCACACCACATCCATGGATCTACATATCACACCACATCCATGGGCCTACATATCACACCACATCCATGGACCTACATATCACACCACATCCATGGACCTACATATCACACCACATCCATGGACCTACATATCACACCACATCCATGAACCTATATCACACCACATCCATGGACCTACATATCACACCACATCCATGGACCTACATATCACACCACATCCATGGACCTACATATCACACCACATCCATGGACCTACATATCACACCACATCCATGGACCTACATATCACACCACATCCATGGACCTACATATCACACCACATCCATGCAATGTGATCGTGTCATGCTCTATTTTTTCTAATAAAAATTTTCAAAATACTTTTACAATAAATTCTTAACTTTTTACTCCCTATATCATTCATGATCTTCTTTTCTTAAATTATCTCCTTCCTTCATCCTACTTTCCTCTACAACCATATTTAGACCTCTCCCATCACCTATCTCTCTCTTCTTTTGCCCCCTTTTTGCACCCATGCACTTCCTCTCTCGATCCCAGCTTTCCCATGTTTCTGACTTTTAGTCCCCGTGTTTCTCTCTGTCTCCCCCTATTTTCTTTTCTCCTACCCTGAAATGATCTAACCTCTCAGGCACAATTTGACCCTCGCTGTCGTGTGCCGTTAAGCCCCATCAAACAAACTAAATTATTTTGCACACAAAAGCACATGTTATTAAAAAGCCGAAGATATGGAGACTTGCACCAGATCAATGCGGTACCCAAGAATGCTTTGTGTACCCCTTACTCATAGGCGTACGGGACAGTTTCATTTTGAGAAGAGGGGGGGGGGAGCAGAACAATTTTTTCCCGAATCCTCCAATCTTGCCTTAATTTAAGACAGTTCATGAATATACTCATAAAATCCACATTTCATGTTGCCACAATGCCAAATCATCTGCTTTTAAACAAAAACAAGTGAACAAAGCTTTTAAGATTATATTTATATCTATATTTGGTTACTTATTTCTTTAAAAAAAAAAATTATTCAGAAAATATTTAAGTCAGTTTTTTTAAACACAGTTTTGGCCCGAATTTTGATACCCATTTCCCCCGAATTCTTGGGTGCCCAAATTGTTTTTTGGGAGGAAGTCTTCCCCCCCCCCCGTACTAATTTTGATAACTTTGTTAACTGGTCTGTGCGATGTGTTAATAATTGGTAATTAAGTCTACAGAAGTTGTAAAATATTTCCACATTTTAGCTTTGCTAATATTCAAGAATAAACCAAGCGTTACTGTTTATCACGTACAAAGCCTTGCTTGCTCAACTTACGCCTAACTTTTCCCTATTGCTACCATTCGTAAGTTTGACCCCACATGAAAATGGATCATGGAAAGGTCAATAATAGAAATCGTAGGTGACCATCGTCAAAACTATATAAACTTCACAGGCGTATCTTCTTAAATTTCATAATCTATTTTCATTGTTATGCAAATATTATACAAGTGACAATGTCCAACGTTTAACTAATTTTTCTGTAGCCCATAAACTACAAGATTTGTTTATAATTCTTTACTAAGTCTTAATATTTCAGCCCCAAGTTTATTGTTTAGTGGAATCAGCAGAATCTAACAATCCCTGCTGACTGGAAAACTATTTTTAAGCTACACTTTTTGATGTTAGGTACTCAAAGGTCCAGTTCTTTCAGTTTCGGTTTCTTCATAGGATTATTGGTGTTATGCTTTTTTACACGAAAAAAAGTTGTTTATTTTCCACTATGTACTTTTTGTAATTTAGAGATTGAATCTATTGATCATCTCTTCTGGTCTTTTCCTCAAGTTCATTCTTTTTTGAAACTTATCTAGTAACCTCTGTATTAAGCTGGATGCCAATCTCGATGTAAGTCGGGAGTATGTTTTCTTTGGGTACACTAATAAAATCAATGATCCTATCAATTTTCCTCTGCTTCATGCAAAGTACTATTTTTCTGTTGTGAAAAGAGAAAAAAAAACTAAGCCTGAGCCCATGGCAATCTTTTATAAGTTCGCTTTTAACCTTGAAGTAGAGGAATTTATTACAAGACAAGACCCAGAAAGTTTTAGATCATATAAGGAAACTTTTAAATTCCCATTATGAAATAGTTGTCAACAGTGTTGCAATGTTTAATAGCATCTTTGTTTCCAGTATAGGCCAACTTATGGTAAATCTTAGTGTTCTTACTACAATTGTGCTTGTTAATGTACTTTTATTTTGTAATCTTACCTTTTGTCAAATACCTTAATTTTGCTGTAAGCCGATAATTCTTCTTCCCATTCCAATGGGGATGCTGTTGGGTCCATACATCCATTGCAATTGCACTTGTTTGTTAGCCCAGTTAACTGATTAAGCTGTACTGCCATTATACTGTTGAACTAGGGTTTCAATGACATTCCTTTATCCTCTGTATTGCCTTGTTGGGAATGCTTTATTCTTTGTGCGTCAAATCAAGTAGTTTAGTTGTATAGTAGTAGAGATTATCTTAAATCCTTGCATTATTTATTTGACTCTACCCATATAATACGAGTAGATACTTTTTTGAACTCATGTCTGCTCTGGTTGTCCTTAGAGAAAATCACTGGAATGCCTTGTGTTTATACTTTGTGCTATCTCGATGTTTTAAACCATCTGTCAATTCTTTTTGTTATAATGTTTTTTGTTTGTTTTGGTATGACTGGTATCAATCCTTTTATGATAATCAAATGACAATTATTTTTGTTTCGAAAAATGTATATACTGTATATAAACGATGCTGTAATGCTATGTTGTAACAAGACAATGCAAAGAACAATAAAGAAGATGGAAAAAATCCTTGTTTTCAAAATACTGACATATACTTGTAAAATATTTACTGATTTAGCTGTCTTTCGTTTTAGCTGTTTAGCTGTTCAGCACATGAGGAGAAACCTAATACAATCCTTTGAATTTCCTATTGAGAATTACAGTTATGAAGAAACGTTTTGTTGTAGATCAAGTAGTTTTTATTTCCTTTTAATTTGTTTGAAATTATATTCGCAGTTTCATTGATTTTAATATTTTGAAATAACGTTATCATGCATATATTCTGTATGAGTGACCTACTCAATTTACCCTAGTATTTGATTTCATTTATTGTTTCTTCACAACATTTACAATTATAGATATGAATATATAACAAACAAAAATGAATTAGAAAAATCAATATAAATAGTTAAAGCATAAATACATACAAAGTTTAGAGAAAATGTTGTGAATGGAATGCTTACAAAAACTCTTCTGAGCCTAACATGTTGAGCACTTACATGTGAATTTACTGATCTTGAAATGAAATATTAATAACACAACTATGTGTATACACACATACATATTTACACCCCATTCCCACTTTGATTTGTAAATAAGTGTTTATGTAGAGGTAAATCTAGTCAACTTAGGCCTTTCAAAAATCTTTCAAGTTTACGGAACCCCCATTGGCGTAGGCAGGTTTTTTGTTTGGGGGGCTACTCATTGATATGATTTTTAAGCCGTGACAGTATCTAAGCGGAGCGCCACCATGGATTGGCGCGTAGCGTTCAGAGAAATTTTTCCAATAAATGCTGCCTATAGATTGCCGGAAATGGCACTTCCTAGGCCAAAAACTTGCAAATTTGAGGCTGCATTTCTTTGATTGTTCACAATTTTGCCAGAATTTTGCTGTACATTTTGCATTTTCTTTAAAAATTTGAAATATTTTTTGTTTTGTTTTACAGGGATGCAACGAATTTACATTGCAGGGAATGCAGGGAGATTCTCATTTCATGTATGCGCATCTGTACGATACATAGGCATATAGGTGTAATTTAATTTTGGTTAATATGGGATTTTTTTTTTTTTTTTTGGGGCCTATATTTTTGAGCTCAGTGACCCAAGAAAATATCATTAATTTAGTATGAAAGAAGTCTTTAAGTTTGGAGAGAAAAAGATATTAGGATTTGCAGTTAAGACTGGTTTGAAGTGTCTTAAAAGTTTGTGATTTGATGACTGATAAGACAGCTCAAAGACGTTAAATGGTGCTATATCGGCATAAGGGACAGTCCGTTCTAATCATTTGATTAGTCTTATTTCAGCCAATTGCTCAACGCGCCTTTTTCGATCATATTCCACACTTTATTAATAATAAAGCAGCCCTCCCAATAAGCGTTGCTGTGGCCGAATGGCTATGGCTAAGGATGTGACGTCAATTAGTACATGCTGTGTACTTACTGACAATGCGATTGTTTGAAACGATAGCGCCTCTTTAAGATTTATTTTATTCTTTAGAATTTGATCATAAATTTCAGTGATAATTGTCTTAATGATCAGATGATGAAATGTATTTGACACTTAAAAAATTACTTGACCTTCACTAACAACTAATAAATTTAATCATTCCAGTAACGTCACGTGCTTGTAGGTAATTAATTGGCTTCTCCGTGATTGTGTGAACGTTTCAACTAATCAGAACGTTGGATTGTATTGTATTTCTGATCTCCATAGTATCCACAATATCTGGCCTCTTAAGTGTTGAATGGTTGCGGTAATACTTTTTGTGTCAAATTTTGGCAAAGGACTAATGGAAAATGTTCGCCTGTTAAATCGTTGCTCACAAAAAAATTTTGCTCAAAATTTCGCATATTAACAACTGAATATTCATAAAGTTACAAATAGTGCATATGTATTCGACTTTGATGAGTTTGTTTTTTTATTTAATGTGACGACATTTAGTAAAACAATAACCAATGTTACCAGTGTCTGCCCGTACACGTTAAGCCATGTGAGTATTAATGTGTGAAAGAAAACGCTTACCAGTACCAAAAAACACATTCACTGCTTCCATCTTATTTTGTACTTTTCATAGCACAAGCAAACAATTTACTGTTACGTAGTAACGTTTTGTTTCGGGTGCTTTGATGTTTTGCTTAAAGGATTAGTTCAGTGGTCAAGCATGTCCATCTTATATGTAAAAGGACTTCAAAAGAAACAAAATGATGAAGAAAGCATTCAAAGATTAGTCCAGGGTTAAGCATGTCCATCTTATATGAAAGAGGACTTCAAAAGAAACAAAATGTTAATATTTAAGTTTAAAGTTTGGCATCATTTGTGTAGAAACGACTGAAATCAAACTAGTTGTGATGTCATAGCCTCAGATTCTTTAGTCTTTATGCATTCTATTACATGTTGTCCTGCTATTTTGTGGCTTAAAAATCATGGGATATGTCAAAAAAGTAGTAAAACTGAATCTAGGAAGGGTATTTATAATATACCACCTGAAGAAAGTTTGAGGGATAATAATTTAAATAATGAAAATATTAGATAAACTTTCTTTAAAATACATAAGACTTTGAGAAGTCTGAGGCTGTGACATCACAACTGGTCTGATTGCAGTCAGTTCTACATAAGTGATACCAAACTTTAAACTTTAATATCTCCTTAACGGAATAAGATTTTGCAATGCTTTCTTCACCATTTTGTTTCTTTTGAAGTCCGCTTTCATATAAGGTGGACATGATTAACCACTGAACTAGTCCTTTAAATGTGGTTGATACATCGATAGGTTTGTGTTCAGAGTTATACTCATTATTATCTTTGCTTCACTAATCCAGAATACTAGCCTATATACCTCAGGCATCATTTATTTTTATCAAGAAGTTAAAACGATATGTTTTAACATATTCCTTAGCTATTCATGAGTCTTTATAATTTCATTACGTCTGAGCACACCTGATACACAGTGAAACAAGTAAAGTATGTAAATATCTCACGTTTTCATCTGTTTCACCCATAGAATTAAAAAAAGCGAAGAAGGCCGAGTTCCCATTTACTGCTGTGATAGCGAATGAAGACAACATGTATTAACTCGAGTCTCTCAGACCACGGTTTATCCCCATTGACTGTGACGATTTTCTCCATGGACTATAAATCGTTATCGTTACAGTCAACTGTTGAATGGGGAATTTTAAAGTCACTTTATTTAAAATTCTGTCGCTTCGATTTTTTGCTTTTCCAATATGTTATGTAGCTTTTGGTATTTTAGGTAACTTTAGGTCGTCATTCATTATATTGAAATATTATGCAATATAAAAAATTAGAAGATAGATAGAATAAAAGTGTTGTACATTTAAGTTCTATGGATTGATGGACATGTAAAAGAAAATTAACTATAATGCTTAGAAGTTGGTAAGAATCCTTTCGAAATTGGTTAAGAATGTACAAATATGCTTTTTTTTTGCAGCGGTTTATAATGTGATTTGTTTGTAAATTTATGATGAATGCATATTTTGTTAGATTGCGATAAGGTTCAAAACACAAAATGCTGCTTCAGAGGATATTACACTGAATTTACTTTGATCGGAATTTGGACTGATTTCCTTGTTGGCCTAAATAAACCAGATTTGTGTATATAGGAGGCCTACTACAAAATGATTGTTAATGTACAACGGTGATGATAAATAGGTTATTCTGAAGAGAGTGTATACAGTGCATAGGCGGCGGAACCAGATTTTGCAGAGGACCTGACCCCCAATAATTTTTCTGGAGGACCTGGTCCCCCAATAATAAGAGAAGAAAATGTCTGATTTGGGTTATATTAGCTTACGGGGTGAATGTGCCATTTCCGAGCATCTGGAGGGTTCAAATATATAAACAATTTTCAACCCAGCCCAAACCATGACGGTGGTTTTGAGAATCTGTTGACACAAAAATAAGCTCTAAAGTAAGGCAATTGTATAAAGCACTAATTTCTTTGCTATGAAATTTCTTGCGGGACTATGACTTATTGCCCCCCCCCCCCTCTTCCCCCACCACTCCCCAATATGAAATATCTTCCGCCGCCATGAAGTATGACGAGAATAAAAATACATTTCAAGTGTATTCACACGCACCGACGCCAACATAGCGGAAATTTGCTTAAGGATTTATTCTGTGACCAAGTATATTTATCATCGCACATGACAAGAGGGTTAACAGAAAGAGAAAACGGTTAAAAAGCGCTCAGCAGGTTTTTCTGTTGAGGAGACATGTAAAGCAATATACATATTTCACACTTGCAAACATCAAAGAAAACTAAAATGAAGTCTTCAGATAATTACAAAAACGTGGTATTTTTCTTTCCTGTTACCCTGCCATACTTAAATCAGTTTTACATATTGAAGGTTCTAAAGTGTAATAGTTTAATAAATATATCTGATGATGGTTTTCCATTTAAAACATAATTTTTTCAATATGAAATTAATTTTTCTGTAAAATTGAATTGGTAATGACTTTTACATCATTGTCCACTTATAAACTTCCGAAGTGTCAAATGAGAAAGCTTAGAGGTCAACCGTATCTTTCATATTAACATCATTATTTTTAAGACATGTCTATGTATAACGCCAGACTACTTTTTCTCGTGATCTTCGTTCCTTCTTATTTCCAACAAGGAGCGGCAATTTCTGTATTGAGGTTGAAGGATTTTTGTATATAACTATGATAATTAATTTTCTTTTCATGCTAAACTCAAAATCCCGTAAGCAATACGGATGTAATAAATGCCATAACATTTTTGCAGTATTTCTTTCAGATGGAGTGATTCATATTGTCAGATACTTATTGACAATAAAATAAAATAAACACAATTCGTAATCACCATCGTCATTAAAACCCACGCTGTAACGTACAAATGAAGAAACTTCAATGTAGTTTCTTTTAGTAATAGTGACACTAAAAGTGTCTGAGCAGTACAATTGTCAAATTATGTGTCAAATCTAGTTTGCGCATCACGCGAATGATTACCAAGATCTTTTGCAGTGCCGAAGTAAACGAAGTTTGTGTATATATTGAGGGTATCTCATAGCTCTAATTTAGAAACTATGGGTAGGCAAATTCAATCAATGACGTATGGGATGCCATCTCCCGATAAATGTTGACTGGAAGCAATTTTGGATGTTGAACTCAAAATTCCTGTTGACCACAGCGATGAAAGAATATCACGAAACTTCATATTATCAGCGGAAGAAGCAAAATTCATGACACTTTTTTGTTTTTTAGTCAGTCCAGAAGCATGCCTATAAATAGGAATATTTATAACACTTGAGAATATCGAAGTCATGCAGCCATATTGTTCAGATGTTGCGATAAAATGTCATAGTTTCTAATTCATGTACTTAAAATATCAAAAATCATTGCGTTGAAAACGTTTGAATTTTCAAAATGGCCGTTTCGCGCCTAAAATCCTAGCTCTATTGTCTATTATTTCTAATATTTTGAAAACGGCGTAGTGAACATATCAAATGGGAGTTGAAAAGTTGTAGCCGGGTTGTAGCCATGACAGTAATGAAGGTATTTTCATGAGTTTTAAGTTTCCCTTAGCAAAGAAATTTTTCCCAGACATATTTTAAATTTGAAATATATAACTTTGCATAAGGCTTTAAACGTTCGGATAGCAAAGGATCATGGGAAATATCACAAAATGGCGGCCTTCATGTAGCAAAATGTATCCATTAATAGGCATGCTGCCGGACTGTAAGTAGGCTAGACTATTTCAGAACTAGTGACAATAAAAAGAAATCCGAGCAGTATAGGCCTACAACTGTCAAATTATGTAGTTTCCAAATTATGTTATAAAATTTCAATTTAGTATTTTGGTTTAGTGTATGTCAACTTTTCTAGTTTGTCCTTCTTTTTTGTTGTTTTTATGCATTCTAAACAATCTAATAAGGACATTTTATTTTTTGAAAAAGATTATAGTTTTGGCATCGTGTTTATATGCGTAGCTTAATGCACGGTTCAAATGACTTTGCACTCGTGATTGACCATCCTAAAGTCGGGTCATTCTACTCTGGCCAAAATCATTTGCCCGTGCATTGAATACGCAAATAAACACTCAGCCTCATCATTAACCTTTAAATGATTTCCAAGAGCTGATGACAAATATCAATACAGCCAAAATAAACCGCATTTTGGATGACGTCACTCTAACTTCGTTGATCAGGTTATGCCTGTCCGTTTGTTCATGTGTATTCATAACGTGTGTGTCAAGAATCAATCGTGCATACGATGTATACAGGAAACTTCTTTTTCAACGTATTTGTCAGTGAGAAAAAAAGTTAAAGTGAAATATGAGTAAGATATCATCAGACAAAAATTATTATGAGCAAAAGAAGAACAAAAGCGAAATACGAGAAAAATGGTTCTGAAGGGATTCGAACCTAATGTAA
This sequence comes from Chiridota heheva, assembly GCA_020152595.1. NCBI lineage: Eukaryota > Metazoa > Echinodermata > Holothuroidea > Apodida > Chiridotidae > Chiridota > Chiridota heheva. Next base: position 791,103 of record JAIGNY010000785.1, on the reverse strand, counting down.
ACTGTCGATTTGAAAGAAAAAAATATTGCCTTAAACCAACTCGGCAACAGCGATCGATCGTTGAAAACACGGAGGGTTTGATTTATTATATACCGTGAAATAACGGCCAACAAATCGTTCAGCAACTTCAACAAATCGAAATATTTGAATCGAGTTCTAAACATTGTGTCCAAATGACGATTTCGCCTCTTTAAGCAGTTATGTGGTCGCGTGTCGATTTTTCCACGATTTGTTTTTCCTCAAACTTTTGGGGCAGAAGATTTGAAACAATCGACTTATGACAACGGAGAGCTATTTAGCTGCTTACTCCCTCCACCCCCTCCCCACTTCCTTTTTTTTCTTCTTTCTTCCCGAATATGTATACTTTCTCGAATAAATATGCCTGGATATAAAATATCAGTAAAATAGTAAATATTTCGATGAGATATATTTTCGTATTTTCTGTGTGCATGATTGATACATGTTTTAAAACAAATTCGGAAAGTCACCAGCCTTTAACGGTTTATACTGTCAGGTCTTCCTATATCTACAAAAAAAGAACCAGGACAGTTTGAAAAAGCGATGAAAATATTTTCTGCGGGAAATATTATATTCACTCCATCAATATTTATTATTTCAAATTAGCGATGAATTTATCAAGGGAGATGAAGCTTTCACTTCCAATATTGATTCTGTATCTTATATCTCTATTGTGCTAATTGCATATGTAGAGTTTGTGGAAGAAATTTGCCCGCGCATTTTCTCTCTCTTTTGAAAGTATTTTCCAATTAAAACTTTCCTTGTGACCTCAACATTTTTTATACGACAAATATACTGACTCTTTCTCGTACTTTTTTAATGTTAAGTATATTAAGATACCAAGAAATAAATTTACGTATTCTACATTATATTTGAGATAAAGTCAGATATCGCGTTAATGTGGATACCATGGAGATTAGAAATGTGATACAATCCAACGTTTTGATTGGTCGAAAGGTGTATACACAATCATCGATCATGCACCGACAAGCCAATCATTTACTGCCGCGGAAGTGACTTTACTAGTATGATTTAATTTATTATTCTTCTTGTGGAATTCTTGTTGAATTTAGGGACTCAACAGTTGTCTTCCACTTTTGTCAGTCTGTCTATAGTTTGGCAGTTTCCCATGAACGCTTCTGTGGACTTAACTCGTTCAACAGGTTCGGCATCCAGGTCTGTTTGGGGCGAACTCTTTTCCTCTCATCTTGCGGGCTCCACTCAAGTGCTGGTTAGTGATGTATACAGCATCCTTTCTCAAAGTCGCCACTTCCTTCTTCGAGTCTGTGTCTCTATTGGTTGCTTGTATCTGTGTCTCTATTGGTTGCTTGTATATGTGTCTCTATTGGTTGCTTGTATCTGTGTCTCTTGGTTGCTTGTATCTGTGTCTCTATTGGTTGCTTGTATCTGTGTCTCTATTGGTTGCTGGTTGGCTGTTGTCTGGAGAGTCACATTTGGCACATTGCCAAACCACTTAATTTGAAGAATTTAGCGGAAGCAATTATTGTAATCTGTAATTCAAATCTGTAATTTGATGAATAAATTACTCGCCATGATTGATTTTATTGATGAAGGTCACACAATTTTTCTGAGACGAGATTTCAGTTCAAAAATTAACCACTTTACAGCTTCTTCTTATTTCAGGTCTTGATAAGCAGACTTTCAAAAAATTGTGTAAATCTTATTCTAATCGTCTGCCTAAATTTTTGAAATGAAATATATAGCTGTTTCTGGCAAAAAGATTTTCGAAACAAATATAAAAGCTCAAAAGACATTCCCATCATATTCAGATGCTTACATTTACAGAAAGAGAAATACAGAATGTAAAGAGACTATACCCATTCATACATCACAATTTTTGCATACATTAAATTATCCTCAGAATTTTATCAGCCATAATTTGTGAAATATGTTAGCTTAAAATTTAAAAGCTTAGATTTGTATGCTCTAGTGAAAAGGAAATGAAGAGAAAATGTATGTAGCTGTCCCATAGAATTAAAAAACGGAGAAGGCTGAGCTGCCAATAACTGCTGTGATAGCGAATGAAGGAAACAGGTATTGACGAGAGTCCCTCACACCACGATTGTTAACTGTAACGAATTTCTCCATGGATTATAAACAGATAAATCGTTATCGTTACAGTCAACTATTCAATGGGGAAAATCGTGACTTGAGTGACTCTCGTCGATACATGTTTCCTTCACTCACCAAACGAGCTCGGCATTCTCCGGTTACTCTAATTCTACCAGCCGCATGTAAAATGATAAACACACAAAATGGATATTGCATAAGAAACACAGAAGAATGAGATATAAAAAATCAAAAATCGTATCCGACGTAATTTTCTTATTATTTTTTTAATTGCGCGACTTTTTAGGCCCAAAGTTTTTCCTAATAACCGCCCATACTCGGGAGTCGCGTACAGTGCGAATTCGGCGAAACAAAAGGAACGATAACCCTATTCATAAGTAATTGCCACAAATTTCTTCTCCCCGTGTGAATAGGGATTCAGGCTAGCGTGCAAAAAAAGGTTAGAATATATACATTAAAACAGCTGAACAACATTCATAATTTATTAATGTTGGGATATGTTATTAGTCAAATAGTATTGGGTGGGCGCTTATTAGAGTATCAGCGCTTAATATAACGTATACGGTCAATTACAAATAATCTGAAGTAATATTGATCTTACTGAAAAAATACTCATGCGCGTTTCTATAGGAATCACAACTTCAACCAAGAAAATAACATCTACCATTGGGACCCGAAAGTGATTATCAGAAAAGCTTGAAAGATTAACTGTGTTGTCTTTAAACATCGATAATGTAATGAGCAGGACTGTTAATTTCCGCAGATATGAAGATGTAATCCAGTGTGTATTACATGTAACTTACTGAAGTCAGGAGCTTACTTGAATTGGGGTTGAGTTTAAATTAGACAGGTTTAGATTTTGCTTAGAATGACCCGAGGTATTGAATAGTCATGGTTTGAAGGAAAATGTTAATTGCCCAACATACAGGGAGGTTCTGAAGCCTAACCTGTTAGGGTGTGGATGGTTTGCTTCAAAATAGTCAAATCCTCTCTGTATGTAGGGCAATATATCACTCTCCTGGTGATATATTTGAGTGCGGATTTCAACTCTTGACAGTCTGGTCCATGTATTAGGATCAGTTGAAAACAGTGGCGTACCCAAAAGAAGGGGGAGGGGGCGATCCTCCCCTTCCCAATATTTTAATCTGTCGGTTCAGATTTTGATTCGTCAGTTCAGAATGGTGCCGTCGGTTCGGCAAGCTTTGACATTCTAGGTGCTTAATATGTTTTTAGAGTTCAAAAGGGCACTTTTTTAGAAAAAGGTTCTTCTGTAATAATATATTAAACATTTGTGCGATTTCGTGTGTGTGTTTGTGAGAGAGAGAGAGAGAGAGAGAGAGAGAGAGAGAGAGAGAGAGACTAAGAGAGAGAGAGAGAGAGAGAGAGAGAGAGAGAGAGAGAGAGAGAGGGGGAGAGAGAGAGAGGGAGGGAGGGAGAGGGAGAGGGAGAGGGAGAGGGAGAGGGAGAGGGGAGGGAGAGGGAGAGGGAGAGGGAGAGGGGGAGGGAGAGGGGGAGGGGGGGAGGAGAGGGGGGAGGGAGAGGGGAGGGGGGGAGGGGAGGGAGGGGGAGGGGAGGGAGGGGAGGGAGAGGGAGGGGGAGGGGGGAGGAGGGGGGGAGGGGGAGGGGGGAGGAGGGGGGGGGGAGGGGGGGGGAGGGGAGGGAGGGGAGGGGGGGAGGGAGGGGGGAGGGAGGGGAGGGAGGGAGGGGAGGGGAGGGAGGGGAGGGAGGGGAGGGAGGGGGGAGGGAGGGGGAGGGAGGGGAGGGAGGGGAGGGGAGGGGGGGGAGGGAGGAGGAGGGGGGAGGGAGGGGAGGGGGGGGGGAGGGGAGGGAGGGGGAGGGAGGGGGGGGAGGGGGGAGGGAGGGGGAGGGGGGAGGGGAGGGAGGGAGAGGGGGGGAGGGAGGAGAGGGAGGGAGGGAGGGAGGAGGGAGGGAGAGGGAGGGAGGGGGGAGGGAGAGGGAGGGAGAGGGGAGGGAGAGGGAGGGAGGGGGGGAGGGGGGGAGGGGGGAGAGGGTGGGAGAGGGGGAGAGGGAGGGAGAGGAGGGAGAGGGAGGGAGTGGGAGAGAGGGAGAGAGGGAGGAGGTGGGAGAGAGGGGAGAGGGGAGGAGGTGGGAGAGAGGGAGAGAGGAGGAGGTGGGAGAGAGGGAGAGAGGGAGGAGGTGGGAGAGAGGGAGAGAGGAGGAGGTGGGAGAGAGGGAGAGAGGGAGGAGGTGGGAGAGAGGGAGAGAGGGAGAGATGGGAGAGAGGAGAGGGAGAGGTGGGAGAGAGGGAGAGGGAGAGGTGGGAGAGAGGGAGAGGGAGAGGTGGGAGAGAGGGAGGGAGAGGTGGGAGAGAGGGAGAGGGAGAGGTGGGAGAGAGGGAGAGGGAGAGGTGGGAGAGAGGGAGAGGGAGAGGTGGGAGAGAGGGAGAGGGAGAGGTGGGAGAGAGGGGAGAGAGGAGAGGTGGGAGAGAGGGAGAGAGGGAGAGGTGGGAGAGAGGGAGAGAGGGAGAGGTGGGAGAGAGGAGAGGGAGAGGTGGGAGAGAGGGAGAGGGAGAGGTGGGAGAGAGGGAGAGGGAGAGGTGGGAGAGAGGGAGAGGTGGGAGAGAGGGAGAGGGGAGGTGGGAGAGAGGGAGAGAGGGAGAGGTGGGAGAGAGGGAGAGAGGGAGAGGTGGGAGAGAGGGAGAGAGGGAGAGGTGGGAGAGAGGGAGAGGGAGAGGTGGGAGAGAGGAGAGGGAGAGGTGGGAGAGAGGGAGAGGGAGAGGTGGGAGAGAGGGAGAGGGAGAGGTGGGAGAGAGGGAGAGGGAGAGGTGGGAGAGAGAGGGAGAGGGAGAGGTGGGAGAGAGGGAGAGGGAGAGGTGGGAGAGAGGGAGAGGGAGAGGTGGGAGAGAGGGAGAGGGAGAGGTGGGAGAGAGGGAGAGGGAGAGGTGGGAGAGAGGGAGAGGGAGAGGTGGGAGAGAGGGAGAGGGAGAGGTGGGAGATAGGGAGAGGGAGAGGTGGGAGAGAGGAAGGTGGGTGTCGGAGTACACGTGATATAGAACAGGCTCATTTAAAGTTTGACAACATTTACACAAGTTTGTCGTAAATAATTGAAAACCTTTCTTTCAGTTTATTAGACAACCCATATGTTTCAAAGAGTAACGGTAAATCTAACCATGTACAAACGTAAACAATAAAACATTGTATTTCCATATTATGCGTTTTCATGATTTTGTGTTTTGTGTATGGTGTATTATATAAAGCTCTCTTTGACATGAATTTTGACTTGTATAATACACCTTCTTACTATGCTTTGTGAATGTCATACGTTTTTGCCCTTGAAATGTCAATTTTGCGAGAGCTTCCGGGAGTTTCTCCTCCTGGATCCCTGCCGGGGCTTCCCCTGGACCCCACCAGGGGCCCCTGGATCACACGCCGACAAGTCGAGCGCTTTGCGCTTCGATTTTGTGATTTGTATATGGTGTATTACAGCTCTCTTTGACATGAATTGTGACTTGTATAATACACCTTACTATGCGTTGTAACATACGTTTTTGCCCTTCAAATGTCAATTTGGTGAAAACTTCGCCCCTGGACCCCATCAGCACAAGGAGCCCTTAAGTGGGCCCCTGGATCCCACGCAGATAAGTTCAGCGCTTTGCGCTTTGATTTTGTATTTGGTGTATAGTAGCTCTCTTTGACATGAATTTTGATTTGTATAATACACCTTCTTACTATGCGTTGTGATATACTTTCTTTGCCCTTGAAATGTCAATTTTGCGAGAGTTCCAGGGGCTTCGCCACCTGGACCCTACCGGGGCTTCACCCTGGATCCCACCAGGGGCTCTTAAACGGGCCCCTGGACCCTACTCCAAAACGTCCAGCGATTTGCGCTAGAAGTGACACCTTCAGTGTCACTCTAACTATGCCACTAAATATCGTATCGATTCAATTCAACCCCATCCACCCCTACTTAATATGAAAATCCTGGCTACGCCACTGATTGAAAATCACCTTACAATGTGGTACTTGGTAAAAATATATGGACAGCTAGAAAAGAGCTTTGATTTATAAACATGATAGTATCTTCATTACGTCAAAACCTCTTGTAGTTTCGAATTATGGCTAATAAACATACTAAAATTTGAATAATTTTCAATGTATGCGAAAGTTGTTATGTATGCATGAGAGGAAGCTCAAAATATTTCGCGTAATTCTTTAAATCCCTTTCCCGCTTTTCTCTTGCTCCCATTCAAATGGATGGTAGAAGGGTAGAGAGTTGGGATTATAACATGGAAATTCACAGGGTTTCTCTTCGTGGTGTCACAAAATTAAAATAAAATTTGCATCAATTATTATAATAAACTCATAAAATTCAAAATGCTGTAAAATGTTCAATTTTAATTGAAACTTTTGGCTATGTTCATGGTTTATAGTATCATTTCTTCCTATTAAGCCCAAGTTGTTGCGGGCCTGTCGTCTGATCATTAGGGCGATTTCAATACAATCATCTACCAGAACTAATAAACAATTTATAAAATTATCCAAAGAAGTCTTACAAATCTAGCTTTTGTCATGATTAAGGAACTGTTAAGAATTGTGCAACGATAAATAACAAGAATTTATTCATATTCTCATGTACCTTTCTTCAAGGGAGTAGGAGGCAGGGGAAAGGAAGGGGGCTTTAACCCCAGTCAAAATTCAGGGGGGATAAAGTATGCTTTAGCCCCCTTACTTCTGATATACGAAAAAACCCTTATAAGACTTATTTATACCCACTTTAAATAATATAACTTTACAGGATATTGTCATATGTTCTAATTTCTTCGATTATCTTGAAAAAAGGTAATGCAATTTCGATGGAAACTTTATTACTTCTTAGCACCCTCATAATAATTTTGAGCTGATCGAAGCTGTATTAAACATAACATTTGCATGCTACCGCAGCTCTGAGTGCTACCGCGGACTCGGCGTGCTACCAAGAGACTCGCGTGCTACCGCGAGACTCCGCGTGCTACCGCAGACTCCGCGTGCTACCGCGACTCCGCGTGCTACCGCGACTCGCGTGCTACCGCGGGACTCGCGTGCTACCGTGCTCGCGTGCTACCGCGAGACTCCGCGTGCTACGCGAGACTCGCGTGCTACCGCGGACTCCGCGTGCTACCGCGGAGACTCCGCGTGCTACCGCGAGACTCCGGCGTGCTACGCGAGCTCCGCGTGCTACCGCAGACTCCGCGTGCTACCGCAGACTCCGCGTGCTACCGCAGACTCCGCGTGCTACCGCAGACTCCGCGTGCTACCGCAGACTCCGCGTGCTACCGCAGACTCCGAGTGCTACCGCAGACTCCGAGTGCTACCGCGGTGCTCCGAGTGCTACCGCGAGCTCCGAGTGCTACCGCGAGACTCCGAGTGCTACCGCGGAGACTCCGAGTGCTACCGCGGACTCCGAGTGCTACCGCGGACTCCGAGTGCTACCGCGGACTCGAGTGCTACCGCAGACTCCGAGTGCTACCGCAGACTCCGAGTGCTACCGCGGACTCCGAGTGCTACCGCGGACTCCGAGTGCTACCGCGGACTCCGAGTGCTACCGCGAGACTCTGAGTGCTACCGCGAGACTCCGAGTGCTACCGCAGACTCCGAGTGCTACCGGAGACTCCGAGTGCTACCGCGAGACTCCGAGTGCTACCGCGAGACTCGAGTGCTACCAGAGACTCCGAGTGCTACCGCGAGACTCCGAGTGCTACCGCAGACTCTGAGTGCTACCGCGAGACTCCGAGTGCTACCGCGAGACTCCCGAGTGCTACCGCGGACTCCGAGTGCTACCGCAGACTCCCGAGTGCTACCGCAGACTCCCGAGTGCTACCGCAGACTCCGAGTGCTACCGCGAGACTCCGAGTGCTACCGCGGGACTCCGAGTGCTACCGCGAGACTCCGAGTGCTACCGCGGAGACTCCGAGTGCTACCGCGAGACTCCGAGTGCTACCGCGACTCTGAGTGCTACCGCAGACTCCGAGTGCTACCAAGACTCCGAGTGCTACCGCAGACTCAGAGTGCTACCGCAGACTCAGAGTGCTACCGCAGACTCAGAGTGCTACCGCAGACTCAGAGTGCTACCGCAGACTCAGAGTGCTACCGCAGACTCAGAGTGCTACCGCAGACTCAGAGTGCTACCGCAGACTCAGAGTGCTACCGCAGACTCAGAGTGCTACCGCAGACTCTCCGAGTGCTACCGCAGACTCTCCGAGTGCTACCGCAGACTCTCAGAGTGCTACCGCAGACTCTCAGAGTGCTACCGCAGACTCAGAGTGCTACCGCAGACTCAGAGTGCTACCGCAGACTCAGAGTGCTACCGCAGACTCAGAGTGCTACCGAGACTCCGAGTGCTACCGCAGACTCTGAGTGCTACCGCAGACTCTGAGTGATACCGCAGACTCTGAGTGATACCGCAGACTCTGAGTGATACCGCAGACTCCGAGTGCTACCGCAGACTCCGAGTGCTACCGCAGACTCCGAGTGCTACCGCAGACTCCGAGTGCTACCGCAGACTCCGAGTGCTACCGCAGACTCCGAGTGCTACCGCAGACTCCGAGTGCTACCGCAGACTCTCCGAGTGCTACCGCAGACTCTCCGAGTGCTACCGCAGACTCTCCGAGTGCTACCGCAGACTCTCCGAGTGCTACCGCAGACTCTCCGAGTGCTACCGCAGACTCTCCGAGTGCTACCGCAGACTCTCCGAGTGCTACCGCAGACTCCGAATGCTACCGCAGACTCCGAGTGCTACCGCAGACTCCGAGTGCTACCGCAGACTCCGAGTGCTACCGCAGACTCCGAGTGCTACCGCAGACTCCGAGTGCTACCGCAGACTCCGAGTGCTACCGCAGACTCCGAGTGCTACCGCAGACTCTGAGTGCTACCGCAGACTCTGAGTGCTACCGCAGACTCTGAGTGCTACCGCAGACTCTGAGTGCTACCGCAGACTCTGAGTGCTACCGCAGACTCCGAGTGCTACCGCAGACTCCGAGTGCTACCGCAGACTCCGAGTGCTGGCAGCATAATTATTTTTCCCAGGAGTGTTTGAATATAACTGTACATGTATAAAGAGAAAGAAATGCTTTTTTATAGAGAAAGAACTGTTTTGTTAAAGGCTGAACAACCCCTTACTTAAATTGATCCCATGGGCTGACGGGATATACCTGAAAACAGCTTCCCTCATGCTCAGATATGTCAAAGAAGGTTGTTTTATAGATGTAAGCTTGGACATTTTGAATAAACATGTTTTACAGACTAACACGTGTCTTTTCTTTTTGCGTATCTGCCTGGTCTTTTTTTTTTTAGCTCCATGGCCTGGAGTCTACGATCAAATCCTTTTTGTAAAAAGTGATAGACCTATACAAACATATTTATATATTTTAAACGGCCTCTTATTGGCTAGGCTTGGGGACCCCAACTTAACCACAACTTGTGCCTTTCATGATGACTGTTAGCAAGTCTGTTAGACTTCAAAAAGAAAATAACAAGAATGTCACTTTTTCATTCTTCTTTAAAAAAAAAAGAGAAAAAATGCCCAAAGCGCCAAACATGCCCAAGAAACCATGCTAAAAACGAGGCTTTTGGGTAGGGATGGGGGTCGAGGTCCTTGGAGAAATACAGCTTCAGCCCCCAAGAAAAAAAATGTTCCTACGCCATTGCCTTTCTTTATATCTCGCTGGTCAAATTATAATTCGCGTTGGTGAAAACTTAAAGGCCATGTATTGTACTTAAAATGTGGTGGCGTACATTTTATTCAAAACGATACTGATTGGGCTATTAATGTAAGTAAACATTGTACCATTGTGTTTTGACCAATCAAAACACACGAATTGAAATCTATTCACCTCCCTTAACTAGCCTTTTATAACTTACCTCACAGACGTCAACTGCTTATTACGTAGCTGACTATGAATTAGAATGGTTCCACTGTGTATGTGATTTATAATCTGAGCTGTATGCTATCCTAGCCAGTGCGGATTTAAACTCTCAACAGGAAGACGAAATTGATAATGAAGTTCTAAGCTCTTAAACTTTTCCGTAAAATGTGACGTAGGCAAGGGCAATGATCTTCTCGAAGATTTGCGAGAGGCGGGCTGAACTAAAATTTGCTTTGATGACTCTTGTTCTTGCTGGTTAAACACAATTGAACCCCAAATTACGGCTTCAAAGTGTAAGATATTCCATAAGAATTGATTTGATTTACCCGGTACATGTTATTTGAAAAATCGAAAATTATATCAAAGCCTATGCATTAAAGTTATTTTATGTATATTATGTTTATTTGCGTGAGGCAAATATAAGCATTTTCTTCTCGCCCATTAAAATTAGTGAGCAGTTCGGTTCGTACCGCCGATCGGCGTGGGGGACTCCATCAGTTCTCCGATAAGGAGACTGAATCATGCGCATTGAGCTTGCAGTGACATATGGAAGCCGTCATTTTTATTGTGAAGTTTTAGTCATAGGCGCTTATCAGTCATTTCAATAAAGGTTTGTAACTAAGTTGCTTTCTTCATGTTCAATTTCGCGAGAGCAAAACAACTTCGTTACTATCACGCAGTTATAGCTAAATATTTTTCACAAATCCTTAAGTTATTTCTCAATTTCACAAAATCTTGTTAAAGTGCGACTTCATAAACAATAACACATAATACTGTAATAAGAATTCATCACTTTTTTTCAAATTTCTCGAAAACTGGTGAACTGGTTTTAGGATTCTAAATTACAAAAGTTAAAACAAGTTTCAATATTTTAAATAAGGACTGCAATGTCGCTGAGGCTTTGAGATTAGTTATCTCCTCTTTAATAAAGGGAGATTGTCAACACTTTCTTCACAACGCATGTTTCTAATAGTCTCTCATCATGCAGGATAAACATGCTTGACCACTGGTTTTAGGCCTGAATAATCAAATTATTTTAGAAAGCAATGAAAATGTCGTCGCCTGTTTGATATTAATGTTGGTTGCTTATATAGCGTGCAGCCGTGTGGGTAATGTCTACTAACTTCGTGCAAGTGCATTCGTTTCTAAATGAAGTTGTTAATCGCAAACAAACAAAAATCAAATTAGGGAGAAATTGAAAGAAGAGTTAATAGTATTAAATGGTAAATTATCACCAAATCTGTCTTTGTCTGTAATGGATCAGTTCTGGACTTAATCAAAAAAAAAAGATGATTTCAAACGAAACAACATGGTGAAAAAAACATTCAAATATCTTATTCCGTTAAAGTAATATTTAACAAACTATATGCAACAAACTATGAAATTCCAGGTGCTTATTATTCTTTTAGATTTCACAAGGGCACTTGCGGCGGCGAGCTGAGGCTCAACAAAAGGGGGTTCGTTTTTCGTATAAAAGGGCAACAAACTATGAAATTCCTGGTGCGTATTATTCCTTTAGATTTCAAATGGGCAATTTCTCAACAAAACGGGGCTCATTCGCTTGGACGACCCCCTCCACCCCCTCCCCTTCCCTGGCTCCGAGCCTGGACTTCAGCAGATTTTTGAACTGGTGCTACACTTTTGACATTTGCACATACCACATTGTCAATAATCAGAGCAGTAATCTTAGCCTACGAAGAGGAGTGGGAGTTCGGTCGGTCTGTAAAAGGAGAAGTTTAATAATTTAAGCAAGATGCACATCTCCAATAAAAGCATTTCAAGACACAAAATGTTCAAAACCAACATTACACAACACTTTAATCAGACTTGTTTAGTACACCTATTTTACATGTCTGTGCCAGAACAATATGTTTATTCGTTTATAAACAAATTAAATTTTGACGCATTGCATTTCTCTGAATCTAAATAAATTTCATTCCTACATTTAAAATTGGCATATGTTTTCATACACGTGAATGATTATATTGTTCAATCAAACTGTCAAACAAAACAAAAAAACGTTTTGAAACAGCCATCCTTTTGTATATGATTATACCACGCTAAGGATAAGCTCAGTGGTATGATGTATACTCATATGAAATGCCATGGAAATGTTTATGTATTACTTTAAAAACGAATAATTGGAAGATTATTTTCATATTGAGTTTAGGTATATAACATATATACCTAACTGTGGCTGTTGTGGCTCAGTGGTTAAGGAGTCCTGCTCGTATTCGAGAGGTACCGAGTTCGATTCCCGTCGTAAGTGCTGCATTGTGTTCTTGAGGAAGACACTTTACTCTACTTGCTTCAGTCCACTCAGCTGTACAATGAGTACCAGCACTGTTGGGGAGTTAATCTGCAATGGACTGGCGTCCAGTCGAGTGGGAGTAATGTACTCATCCCACATGCTTGCGCCATGGAAACCGGGGATAAGCAACGGCTCGATGAATCTAATGTTATGATAGTTAGGAGCATAGGAGCATATAACATATGCTCCTTACTGTCATATGAACATATGTTGCTAATCTCTTTATGTATCAATACATTTCCAATACATTTCCAATACATTTCCAATACATTTCCAATACATTTCAATACATTTCCAATACATTTCAATACATTTCAATACATTTCAATACATTTCAATACATTTCAATACATTTCAATACATTTCAATACATTTCCAATACATTTCAATACATTTCAATACATTTCAATACATTTCAATACATTTCAATACATTTCAATACATTTCAATACATTTCAATACATTTCAATACATTTCAATACATTTCAATACATTTCAATACATTTCAATACATTTCAATACATTTCAATACATTTCAATACATTTCAATACATTTCAATACATTTCAATACATTTCCAATACATTTCAATACATTTCAATACATTTCAATACATTTCAATACATTTCAATACATTTCCAATACATTTCCAATACATTTCCAATACATTTCCAATACATTTCCAATACATTTCCAATACATTTCCAATACATTTCCAACACATTTCCAACACATTTCCAACACAATTTCAACACAATTTCAATACAATTTCAATTACAAAATGTTAACGGCTGAGCTTATTAGTTAAGTTTAAACTATGGTCACTGCGCATGTCTAGCTTTCCCAATTAGGAGATCTGACGAACGGAGGGAATCTTCTGAAGCTGATTATTTCTTCTGCGGCCATCTCATGTGATTCCGTCGTGAAGTGTGATGGTGAGGTTGAATCGTAATTGGAAGCAATCCACCGAGTTCAGCTCAATAAATCAGCGAACGTCTGCTTGGAAGCAATCCACCAAGTTCAGCTCAATGAATCAGCAAACGTCGGGGAGGGAACGCATCCCATCCCTACACCACACACCATGAAAACATCAACAGAAATGAATTTCCTTCACACAATCATGCCCTTTCAACAATCATGCCCTTCCAACATTGAAGTCCATAGCCTTTTTTAACATACTTAGTGGTGGGGAGGAGTGGGGGTTCCCCTATTCTTTTCGATTCCCCCCCCCCCCTTCCCCAGAGATGAGCTTTTTGACCCTAGGAAAACATCCCTGTGAAAGAAATGTATTAAGACAATAAGTAATAAATCAAGACCCAGACACCTTTCATTCAGTTTTCGGAAAATCCCATTTAAATTTCGTGAAATTAGTTTCGTAAAATTAATTTTTGTAAATTTAGGAGTCGATTCTTCGATAAATTTCCTTCATTTTCGGAAAATTGTTTTTAATATTTCAGAAGTTGTCTTCAATTGTCTTCAATTTTTTTCAAATTGTTTTCATTTTTGTCAAATTTGCATATTTTTTCAATTTGTGAGAAGTTGTCTTCAATTGTTAAAAAAAATTCTGCAATTTTTGTCAAATTTCCTTCATTTTTGTGAAATTTGCTTTTTTTTTTTATTTTTGAGTTGTCTTCAATTTTCAGGAAATTTCCTTCAATAATTCTTAAATTTCCTTCATTTTTGTGAAGTTTCCTTTTTCTTCAATTTTTGAGAAGTTGTCTTCAAATTTCAGAAAATTTCCTTAAATTTTCGTGAAATATCCTTTATTTTTGTGAAATTTGCTCCTTATTTAATATTTGTGAAGTTGTCTTGCAGTTTTAGGAAATTTTCTTCAATTTGGTAAAATTTGCTTCAAGTTTCGTAGAATTTCCAGCTTTTTTGTGAAGTTTTCTTCAATTTTTGAGAAGTTGTCTTCAATTTTTTCAAAATTTCCTTCATTTTTGTAAAAATTTCTTTGATTTTTGTAAACTTTTCTCCGTCATCGTAGAAAACTTTCTTCAATATTTGAGAGGTTATCTTCATTTTTCGGGAACTTTTCTTCTTTTCACATAAAATTTGCTTCAATTTTGGTACAATTTCCTTCATTTTTGGGAATTTTTTTCCAATTTTTGAGAAGTCGTCTTTAATTCTTAGGGATTTTGCTTCATTTTTTGTAAAATTTGCGACCATTTTCGTGAAAATTCCTTTATTTTCAGGAAATTCCTACAATTTTCGAGAAGTTTTGTTCATTTCGAAAATGTGCCAAATTTTACCAAACATTTCAATAATTTCAAACACACCCGCCGCTCCCTTTACAAATATTTTTTGGGACCGTGATTAAAGACTCATATATTTGTTTAGGTTTGTTAGGACAAATTATTAAATCTGCCCGCCCCCTCCCCCTTCCTCCCCCCTCCCTCCTCCACCTCCTTCTCCAATGTCAAATATCTTCCTACGTCGCTGGAAAGCGATTTTAAATGTATGAAAATGCAACATTCAAATAATGCACAGACTTGATCAATTGTACTGAGAAAATTTATCCCTTCTGCATGTTCTGCCCCCACCCCCTCCTCCCTTTATATTTCTTATTAAAAAATATTAAAAAGGCTATGTTGTAGGCTTAATCGTCCCGCCCTGGTTTCACTATTTTGTCTTTTTTTTTTAATTAACGAATGCATTGCACGCACTAGCGAACAATTTTCCTGCATGCACTGGACCCTATCTCAGTCGTAAATGATTTTGAAAGTATCCTGAATATTTATCTACTTACTGTGGTGTAGCGGTTATCATACCTGTCTACAGACCACGAGGCCCTGAGTTCAAGCCTGGGTTGGGTAGACACGCCAGTGTACCACAACTGGTTATCAAAGGCTGTGGACATTGACTTGGTTGCCGATGTAATGTCTGCCCGTACGTCGTACCTGTGTTCTCGTCCGGGTCGTATTAAGCGTTTCGTGATAGCATTGTTACTATCATGACCGAATACGCAGGTGACGACCCCGTCATTGTAATTGTGTGTTTAATCGTCGGCGCCTGAATTTAGGTTTGGAATAAATTGTTCTCGCCCGCAAACATATTCGCCAATACCACATAATAGCACATATGTTGATACAACACGATTGCTCAAGTCATTAAAACTATATTCTTCATGCTTCAGTCAGAGCGGAAAATCAATATCCTGGGCCGTCGTGCACTCAGAAGCGTAGGAAGCAGGAGGGGTGGGTACAAGGGGAAAAGTGCCTCTCCCTCCTGAGCAGATTTCACCTTACCGGTTGCATGCTTTCTGCCCAATTGGGATGTAAAATTCGGAAATTATTAATATGAAATTGGAAAATGTGGTTAATGTTTTGGATATTTTGGTGAAATTTCCCGAAAATTGGCCAAATTCTCTGAAAAACTAGCCGAAATTTCCCAAAAATTGACAACACTTTTCCGCAAACTGGACATAATTTTCCGTAAATGGAGGAAATGTTTCTGAAAATTAAGAAAATCTCCTGGAAATTCCCGATTAGCACCAACTTTTGAGGGAAATTTGTTCATTTACCAGTGCAATTTTCCCACTTGTCACCAGGAAAACTGTTGTGTTTTTTCCCCCCCTGAGAGGTGACCTTTCCTACGCCCTGCCGTCACTTTTATAGGACACAATTGCGGGTGTAAAGTATTTGTGAACAAATCAAATAAGCTGCGCTCTGAACATTTTGTGAAAACTTAAATACTTTGATTTATGATATAAATTTTGGGTAAAAATCCCGGGGGTGCTTCAAGATTTCCCTGGACCTAGACTCCCTAATTCCTTCGTGGAAAACAATCAATGCCATGAAGTTACCTCCAAACCCTTCAATGGGGTTAAGTATTTTTTCGCATGACTGCTATGTCGAAATGATATCGATTTTCATCAGCTAAGATAGTCGAGATTTCGATGTTACTGTAAGCAGGTAAGTTAAACCATCATAGTTTTGCAGTGAATTCTTATGAGATAGACAGTAAGGACTTTGCACCGGCACTGAGCCGTGTTATCTCAAATAAGGCATCATGCACCACGGGCAACATATGCATGGTATCTACACATATCACTAAATACGCCATGCAACATTTACCTGCTGTGGACTGTCAATGTTTTCGTTCGGCAGTTCGGAAAAAAAGACCAATTCTAATAAATCAAGAAATTCATCTTGGAAAGGCAACATAATGTGTTAACGTGGATGGGGTTGGTAGGAAGAGTGAGGAAACCGCCCAAAGGATATGATCTTAAAATCGAGAAATATAGTACATTCATTTTAAATGGTTTCTCGTTGTTCTTGACACATAGAAAACTCACCGATAGAAGAGGAGAGAGCTCACCCCCACCTGAACTACAGTCTATGACCCATATAAATGAACCTTCCCCCCCCCCACCCCCTCCGCAGGTCTCCAACAAGCATATTCACATTACTCAAAAGCAACTCTATAGCATGTAGTTTTCTCGCGTTAGGAAATATTAATAACAATGTCGTCTATATAAAAATTGATATGGAAATATAATTTGATTGCTAAAATCATATTAATCTCACTCTTCGCGCTCCAAATCGTTTGATAGATAGCTATATTGACGCATCACTACAAAATGTCACTGAAGACGTCTACGCCACATCATTCAATTTTGCCATGCTTACGAGCAACAGTTTTTTATATTTGTATTACTGTCAAATTATCACGATCACATTTATGAAAGATTGAAATCAACACGTGTCAATAATCAACATAAGAGGAGGGTGCGGGAATCATGTAGTGTCATGTGGAAACTAAGTGAATTGAGCATAAGAAGACGTATGGGGGCATCAAGTGGAAGCAGAAACTCAGAGAGGAATATTTGTCGCCGGCAAGGCACGTAGCCAGAAATTTTAAAGAGAGAGGGGGAACCGACCTGTATGAAAAATTATTTCCACCTGAGATAACATTACATATTGCGCAAAAACTCAGAAGCATAACCGTTACAATCATTTAAAAAAATTCTCCCCAAAAAAAAAAAAAAATCGATATTAAGCAAGGGGGAGGGGGAGGGGAGGCGGCTCCCACGGCTTCCCCTTGGCTATCTGTCGGCGGCAACCTTGTTAGTTTATCCGTTTTTTTCTCATTCAGTGGTTACATGCACTACACTAAAACCAACATTTTCAGTAAGTAGAGCTTGTTACGAGCCTGATGGAGTAATTCACACAATTTTTAAAATGAAGTGCACAATGATGTTGATTACATCAACTAAAAACCAATCTAAATTGTAAACTTACATCGGTGGTCTCTGTTAATTGGGGAAGGGAACGGGGGAGGGGGGTGCAGAACTTTGACGTCACTTCCCTGTCTGTTTGTACATGTGCATCATAGCGTTGTGTGTGTGAAGATTCAATCGTAGTGCATAACGTTATAACGATCTACGGGAAACTTATTTTTTCAACATATTTTTTGGAAAGAAAAAGTAAAAGTGAAAGATTAGTAAGATACAATAGCAGTCACCAGACGAAAATTACAACGAGCGAAAAATAAAAAGCAAAATTCGGGAGAAATGTTCAACGACTTTGAAGAACCTGAGGCTATGACATCACAACTAGTCTGATTTCAATCGTTTCTACACAAATAATACCAAACTTTAAACTTCGATATCTCCTTAACGGAATACAATTTTTGATTGGTTTTTTCACTATTTTGTTTCTTTTGAAATCCTTGTTCATATAAGATAGATTTGCTTGACCACTGAACTTATCCTTTAAGAAAGTTTAAGGGGAAAATAATTCTTATGGTAAGACAGATGAGACTGAGACAGAACTTTAAACTTTGATGTCTACTTAAGGGAATAAGACATTGAAGTAGTGTTTTCTCCATTTTGTTTCTATTAAAGTCCCCTTTCATCACGTGATACAAGACAAACTTGCTTGATCACTAACCTAACCCTTTAAATTGTGGGATATTTTGAAATGCTACATCAGACCTAAAGCCTCCCTTCTCGCAGTTGGTTTTAGGGTATTTTTTAAAGTAATACAACTCGGTAGGAAATTAACCTACCACCCCTATTAAAAATATCCACCAATTTGTACTTCTTCACCTTGCAGCCTTGCATGCCTGATATTCTTGGCAGATGTACCATTTTGACATTCGATTTGGTGTTTCTTCAATATTTTAAAGGTATAGTGTGTGCCAAGCCTTTTAATTCGGCTCATTGCACCAAATTTCCTCACCAAATTTCCTCGAGATATGCACTGGTTGGTTAACGCCGTCCATATTTTACATTCAATCAAAAAACAAGACTTGGAATGTGACGTTTATACAATTCAGCAATTACGTCCTCTGTATTTTGTCGGGCAATTTTTTCAGTTCTTTGTAATCTGGTGATACACCATCGGACAGTGGCACCAACATAGGGTGCGAGAAGGTGCTTAATCCCCGTGGACTCCAAGCAAAAATCCAGATTTGATACGATATGTTTGTTACTGGCAGGGCCGTAATTGAATGAGTGGGGAGGGGGGGGGGGGGGACATGGCCTCTTAACCAAAAAGTGGGGAACGGGGGGAAAATTGTCCCAAAAATGTACTTTTTTTTTAATTTTGCTGAAAAGTCGGGAGTATGTCCCCTGCCCCCGGAAATTACAGCCCTGGTTATTGAATGCAAAATTCCCCATGGATCCCAAAACTCTACTTGCGCTACAGCACCCAAAACTTAAGAAGATATACAGCCAAACAGAGGCAAAACAAGTTTAAAAAGTTATAATTGTTTTTTATTTTATAAAAACATGGAAATTCTCGTCTAAATCATCTAAAAATTAAGCACTTTACCTGTAGCGCTTTAAAATTTCAGGTCTCGACATATAAAAATTCAAGCAAATTTTAAAAATTCATTTATTTGTAGACATTAACAACAATTTTGTGGGGGATGAAGAAGCTGTTCCTGAAAAAAAAGAAACAAGGTTTAGGGGCAAAATGTAAGTGTAAAAAGTATTCTCAGCATATTCATGTGCTTAAGTTTAGGAAAAGAAATGCAAAGAATAGCTAAAAGGTTCTGAAGTGTTCCTACATCACACTTTGTACATACCGATACCTCAACACATCTTCAAAATATAGCGATAACTTGTAAATAAATATGCCATTTTGAAATTTAAGGGCCCTAGTTTGTATGCTCTAATTGAAAAGAAATCAAACAGAACAGGTCTGTAGTTGCTTCACGAACCTTTAACAACTTTACAAAATAACAATTCCATTTATTTATCTAAACTTGTGAACCATTTCTCCATAAAAGTAGTTCAGTTGTGACGCATGAATGAAGTATATACAGTGTTAATGTCTTCACCGAGAAAGTCAGGTCACTTTAGAATTAAGGAATCCAGTCACATACACAAATGAACTCTAAAGTAAACCAGGAGTCCATTAAGTCATACAAAGAAATTTGTTTAACCGGTGGCAATGTACAAACGAGACTGACACACTATTGATAATTCAAGAATTGATTTCTTTTTGCGTTTGCAATTTAAAGTGAATGTTTAGAGGAGACATGAAGCTAAATCCGTACGAGCCATTAGCCTCATTGAGCCGGTGTTTATCCCCGGTTTCCATGGCGCAAACGGATGAGAGTACATTACACCCCCTGGACGGGACGCCAGTCCATCGCAGATTAACTCCCCAGCAGTTCTGGTACTCATTTTACAGCTGAGTGGACTGAAGCAAGTAGAGTATAAAGTGTCTTGCTCAAGGATACAATGCAGCGCTCACGACGGGAATCGAACTCGGTACCTCTCGAATACGAGCATGACTCCGTAACCACTGAACCACAGCACCTCATAAACTTAAAGGAGACCTAAAGTCTGACATAATCTTTATTTTATATAATAGATTTGGAAATAACAAATGTACTGACCAAGTTTCATAACTCCCGAAGAAATCTAACATATTTTTTGTAATTATTCAAAACTTTAATACTACTACTTAATAGTACCATGAGAGCCGCCATATTGTTTTATTAAAAACATGCAGAATATGATGTCATCAGCTCAGCAGGATGTTGGAGTGCTTTGTACTTCTTTATAATCTACCTCAAGTTTTCTAGCAGATGATTTTTGTTTTCTTTTGTAAGGATCAAAGAAATTCTTGTGTACACATGAAATTATGAAAACATGCTGTTAAAACTTTGTGGCACATCATTTTGGAATAAAAACTTTAATCACATTTATAAAGAAATACATTATAATCCTTATGTCCCTGTTGGGGAAATTATGTCATCATGCACAATATTTTCAATACAGAATTGGACAAAATGGCAGCCCCCCATGTGTCGATTACAAATATGAAGAACTTGAGATAGAAATAAGGTTTTGACTCGCTGTGTTTGCGTTTGGTTAAGATTTGTATCCTCTATCTTATGAAATAATGATTGTATCAGACTTTATGTCTCCTTTAAAGCGGAACAGAGTACACATTGCTTTTAGTCGCAGTGTTATAAGGGCTATGCATACTGGTTATGCATACTGGTTATGCATACTGGTTATGCATACTTATGGTACTATGCATACTGGTTATGCATACTGGTTATGCATACTGGTTATGCATACTGGTTATGCATACATGCATACTGGTTATGCATACCGGTTATGCATACTGGTTATACTGGTTATGTACTGGTTATGCATACTGCATACTGGTTATGCATACTGGTTATATACTGGTTATGCATACTGGTTATTACTGGTTATGCATACTTATGGTTATGCATACTGGGTTATGCATACTGGTTATACTGGTTATGCATACTGGTTATATACTGGTTATGCATACTGGTTATACTGGTTATGCATACTGGTTATGCATACTGGTTATGCATACTTATGCATACTGTTATGCATACTGGTTATGCATACTGGCATACTGGTTATGCATACTGGTTATGCATACTGGTTATGCATACTGGTTATGCATACTGGTTATGCATACTGGTTATGCATACTGGTTATGCATACTGGTTATGCATACTGGTTATGCATACTGGTTATGCATACTGGTTATGCATACTGGTTATGCATACTGGTTATGCATACTGGTTATGCATACTGGTTATGCATACTGGTTATACTGGTTACATACTGGTTATGCATACTGGTTATGCATACTGGTTATGCATACTTATGGTTATGCATACTGGTTATGCATACTGGTTATGCATACTGGTTATGCATACTGGTTATGCATACTGGTTATGCATACTGGTTATGCATACTGGTTATGCATACTGGTTATACCGGTTATGCATACTGGTTATGCATACTGGTTATGCATACTGGTTATGCATACTGGTTATGCATACTGGTTATGCATACTGGTTATGCATACTGGTTATGCATACTGGTTATGCATACTGTTATGCATACTGGTTATGCATACTGGTTATGCATACTGGTTATGCATACTGGTTATGCATACTGGTTATGCATACTGGGTTATGTACTGGTTATGCATACTGGTTATGCATACTGGTTATGCATACTGGTTATGCACTGGTTATGCATACTGGTTATGCATACTGGTTATGCATACTGGTTATACATATACTGGTTATGCATACTGGTTATGCATACTGGTTATGCATACTGGTTATGCATACTGGTTATGCATACTGGTTATGCATACTGGTTATGCATACTGGTTATGCATACATACTGGTTACCGGTTATGCATACTGGTTATGCATACTGGTTATGCATACTGGTTATGCATACTGGTTATGCATACTGGTTATGCATGCACTGGTTATGCATACTGGTTATGCATACTGGTTATGCATACTGGTTATGCATACTGGTTATGCATACTGGTTATGCATACTGGTTATGCATACTGGTTATGCATACTGGTTATGCATACCGGTTATGCATACTGGTTATGCATACTGGTTATGCATACTGGTTATGCATACTGGTTATGCATACTGGTTATGCATACTGGTTATGCATACTGGTTATGCATACTGGTTATGCATACTGGTTATGCATACTGGTTATGCATACTGGTTATGCATACTGGTTATGCATACTGGTTATGCATACTGGTTATGCATACTGGTTATGCATACTGGTTATGCATACTGGTTATGCATACTGGTTATGCATACTGGTTATGCATACTGGTTATGGTTATGCATACTGGTTATGCATACTGGTTATGCATACTGGTTATGCATACTGGTTATGCATACTGGTTATGCATACTGGTTATGCATACTGGTTATGCATACTGGTTATGCATACTGGTTATGCATACTGGTTATGCATACTGGTTATGCATACTGGTTATGCATACTGGTTATGCATACTGGTTATGCATACTGGTTATGCATACTGGTTATGCATACTGGTTATGCATACTGGTTATGCATACTGGTTATGCATACTGGTTATGCATACTGGTTATGCATACTGGTTATGCATACTGGTTATGCATACTGGTTATGCATACTGGTTATGCATACTGGTTATGCATACTGGTTATGCATACTGGTTATGCATACTGGTTATGCATACTGGTTATGCATACTGGTTATGCATACTGGTTATGCATACTGGTTATGCATACTGGTTATGCATACTGGTTATGCATACTGGTTATGCATACTGGTTATATACTGGTTATGCATACTGGTTATACATACTGGTTATGCATACTGGTTATGCATACTGGTTATGCATACTGGTTATGCATACTGGTTATGCATACTGGTTATGCATACTGGTTATGCATACTGGTTATGCATACTGGTTATGCATACTGGTTATGCATACTGGTTATGCATACTGGTTATGCATACTGGTTATGCATACTGGTTATGCATACTGGTTATGCATACTGGTTATGCATACTGGTTATATACTGGTTATGCATACTGGTTATGCATACTGGTTATGCATACTGGTTATACATACTGGTTATGCATACTGGTTATGCATACTGGTTATGCATACTGGTTATGCATACTGGTTATGCATACTGGTTATGCATACTGGTTATGCATACTGGTTATGCATACTGGTTATGCATACTGGTTATGCATACTGGTTATGCATACTGGTTATGCATACTGGTTATGCATACTGGTTATGCATACTGGTTATTTTTGCTTTGATTGTTTGATTGATTGTGGTTTTGTACACAATTCGACCAAACAGACAGACAGAATGAAAATTGAATTTGAAGGATAATTTCATTGGTCAAGTATTTCCATCGTATATGAACTGATGAACAGTCCGGAAAAAACCCCTGTAATTTTAGGGATCAATCAGATCTTTAAAGGAAAGGTATCGTCCCATAAATAAATTCAAAACGCCGCCATAATGGTAACGTCACTTCCGGTTTTCAATTTTTCTTATTGATTACGCGACCTCGCTATCAATAGGCAAAATTGAACACAGGAAATGACGTTACCAGCATGACTGCGTTCACTTCTGAATGCATTTATTGGACGATATACCTGTACTTTAAGATTAAGGATATTTAATGCAATGAAGATCGTCAAATTCCCATAATGCACAACGCATTCCGAAATACTTTTACGGTGCAGACGAACTTTAATTGATCGAAGCTTTGGAAGTAATAAGAATGTGATATCGATTTTGGAAATAAAAAGAATGTGATATCGATTTTGAAAATAAAAAGAATGTGATATCAATTTTGGAATTTAAAAAAAATGTGATATCGATTTTGGAAATGAAAATAATCTGATATCGATTTTGGAAATGAAAAGAATCCGATATCAATTTTGGAAATAAAAAGAATGTGATATCATTTTTGGAAATAAAAAGAATGTGATATCGATTTTGGAAATAAAAAGAATGTGATATCGATTTTGGGGAATAAAAAGAATGAAATATTGATTTCGGAAATAAAAGGGTGGGATATTAATTTTTAAGAAAAATAATCTGATATCGATTTTGGAAATGAAAAAATGTGATATCGATTTAAGAAATAAAATGAATGTGATATCGATTTTGGAAATAAAAAGGATGCGGATCGATTTTGAAAATTAAAAGAATGAGAAATCGATTTTGGAAATAAAAAAAAAAATTGATATCGATTTTGGAAATAAAAAAAAAAATGATATCGATTTTGGAAATAAAAAGAATGTGATAACGATTTTGAGAAAATAAGGTTTAAATGGCTAGATTCGTTATGCGAAATCGTTATGATAAAATCAATCATTTCAAAATTTGTTGTTAAAAAGATGCCACTTTGTAATGGCTGAACATTATTGGTCAACATTAATGGCGCTCAGTTGTAAAAACTAGCCAAACTTGTGTAACTTTGAAATAATCGTTGGTTCTAGAATCTTTACAAGTATGGAATATTTAGTTATCCTTTCAGCTGTGAAATTAAGGTCTCTTTCGGACGGAAGAACGAAATAAGAAAGTATTCTGAATTCTTTTCAGGCGATGAGGTATTGAAGTTGAAACTACCAATGTGTAGATATGACTGACATCTGAAAATAGTAACCTCCTCTTGTCCTGACTTAATTCTCTTCATCCCTCAAGAGACAGTTCGGGAGCAGCCCGAAAAACTGGGTACTTTGAAATACCCAAACAATTGGGTACTTTGATGTATTACGTCATCGCATGAGCCTGCACATTTGACTAGCTCACACTAAACATATGGGGTTTCTCATTTTCCGCTCCGAAAATTTAACTGGATACCCTGAAATTTTGGAGACTGATAGTAAATACATATTCAAAACTTTTTGCTGCTGCTTTTTGAAATTCACACTTGCCTTTTTGAGAAAATCAACAAAACAGTTATGGGCAGTCTGTTTTATTCATTTTCTCAAAAAGGCGACGATGAATTTCAAAAAGCAGCCGAAAAAAATGTTTTCAATATCTATTTACCATCCGTCTCCAAAATTTCGGGATATCCATTGAAATTTTAAACAATCCGGAGCGAAAAATGAGAAACCCCATATGTTTAGTGTGGGCTATTCAAATTTGTAGGCTCATGCGATGACGTAATACATAAAAGTACCTAATTTTTCACAGTGTTGCGTTCCACTCTGAACCCTTCTTGGTTAGTTCTAAGATGGTGGTCAAGCATTGGTCTTATCCTGTTCAGAATCATCTTGTTGAACATCGTTGTCACGATTGAGATTAGGCCGCTGATTCCTGTAATTCCCAGGGGAACTGATATCCCCACTCTTTGGTATGGGTATGATGGTGGCTATAGACCACAGATCTGGTTTTCCCCCTTCAAGGTATGGGTATGATGGTGGCTATAGACCACACCTCTGGTTTTCCCCTTCAAGGTATGGGTATGATGGTGGCTATAGACTACAGATCTGGTTTTCCCCCTTTAAGGTATGGGTATGATGGTGGCTATAGACCACAGATCTGGTTTTTCCCCTTCAAGGTATGGGTATAATGGTGGCTATAGACCACATATCTGGTTTCCCCCCTTCAAGGTATGGGTATGATGGTGGTTATAGACCACAGATCTGGTTTTTCCCCTTCAAGGTATGGGTATGATGGTGGCTATAGACCACATATCTGGTTTTTCCCCTTCAAGGTATGGGTATGATGGTGGCTATAGACTACATATCTGGTTTTTCCCCTTCAAGGTATGGGTACGATGGTGGCTATAGACCACAGATCTGGTTTTTCCCCCTTCAAGGTATGGGTATGATGTTGGCTATAGACCACAAATCTGGTTTTCCCCCTTCAAGGTATGGGTATGATGGTGGCTTAGACCACGGATCTGGTTTTTCCCCTTCAAGGGTCTGATTACAAAAATAAAGAAGCGCCGTGATCTAGGTCGCAGTGCTTTATCACCTTCCATCCTTACCACACTGCTTTTGCCTTCTGTCAAGCAGTCAACGACTCTTTTGCTTTTATAAATTCATCAATCGCAAATGGGGGACGTCGTTGATCCATAGGTCTCCAAACACTTGGCCCATATCCTTACCTTGTGTGTTTCCATTTTCCGTACTTCCCAGGAGATTGCTGAAGTGACCAAACCACTGGTTTAGTCTTTCCTGAATAGTACTACCTTTTACTTGCCCCTTCTTTGTTGTTTTCAGCCTCCAGCTTTCTCTGTACTTTGCGTTGGCATGCGCATGCTCAATATTCTTCACCTTCCTACCAAGGTCTTCCTCCATCACTTCTCTCACCATCTGTTTTGCCTACTTGTATTTATGCTTCGTTGTTAGAGCATTTCATAAACTCATTGTAGGTTTGGTTTACCTCCTCCCTGGTTTTGTTCACTCTAGGACTGTTTGACTGTAGGATCAGATGTGGGATCCTGGGATTCTGGACTTTCAATTTGGCCACTATGGGGTCCTGGACTTTCAATTTGTGCACTATTCGGTCCTGGACTTTCCTGTGAAAAGAAGCCCACACTAAACATATGGGGTTTCTCATTTTTCGCTCCGGAAATTCAACTGGATATCCTGAAATTTTGAAGACGGATTATATAAAAAACTTTTTGCAGATGGCTTTTAAAATTCATCGTCGCCTTTTTGAGAAAATGAACAAAACAGACTGCCCGTAATCTGTTATATTGATTTTCTCAAAAAGGCGACCGTGAATATCAAAAAACAGCGGCAAAAAGCTTTGAATATCTATTTACTATCTGTCTCTAAAATTTCAGGTTACCATTGAAATTTTAGACAATCCAGAGCGGAAAATGAGAAATCCCATGTTTAGTGTGGGCTAGTCAAATATTTAGGCTCATGCGATGACGTAATACATAAAAGTACCCAATTTTGTGGGTATTCAAAAGTACCCATATTTTCAGGCTGCTCCCGAACTGCATAATGCAAGGATGGAAAGCTCAGGATCCTACAGTGCACAAATTGAAAGTTCATGATCCAACAGTGCACAAATTGAAATTCCAGGAACGCAAAATTCAAGGATCAATAGTTCCGGACCCCCATATTGCAAGAATTAATAGTCCAGAACCCAATAATGTGAGAATGTATAGTTCATGACAACATACAGACATAGTGCACAAAGAAATCACGAAAGATGACCTTAAAGGAAAGGTTCACACTTTTTATATATTTTTATTATTAAATGGCTACAGGAGTCCCACTCTTATCAGCAAGAACATTTCATCAGTAGACTTACAAAAAAATCTTTCCTCGAAATTGCATTAAAACCTTTGTATTGTTGATCATTATTAACAAAAACTGATAGCGACCTTTTTAATCCCTTTTCATAAGGAATGCATAGTGATCCAAAGAATGAAGGTTTCTCCGGACTGTTACTGGAAGTGGAAGAGTTAAAGATATTAGAGAGCCCTGTGCCCTTTCCTGCCTCTATGATTTTCATGAATTCACAACTAATCTACCTCGTAAAACTGCAACTTTATCATATATGCAGCGATGTTGGAAAAATAAGGGCAAAAAGCCCACTGACACCTTCCTTTAAGTAAGGGGCGGACGGGGTGGAAGGTACCCTTTTAAACTTGTTATATGAAACCTTATTATCAAGGAGGAGCAGTTTGTTGATAGTTCAGAACTACAGCACCCTTGCAGTCAGCTAACACTTAGCATAAGATAGCATAGCAAGGTTTAACGTCCCGAAAGCATCCAGTGCTGGACATTATATCAAGACAGCCAACGGCCTTTGATAAGCAGTTGTGGACTCACTGGTTGCAGACCCACCTGGATACAAACCCTGGACGTGACGTGCGGGTCAGAGGACAAAGCACTAACCACTACACCACGGAGGTTTGTCAGCTGGAACCAGAGGAAGTGGAACTGGGGCTCACGTTTCTCAACAGTTGCAAGGCCAAACAATCCTACATTTGACTTTTTCATGATGAAAAGAAAAGGCACTAACATCTGCTACCCTTATTTTCCTCACAAGTTCAAATAAATCTTTGCTAGGGCTTGCGATCCACCCCAAATTTCACTAAACGCATCTGTGAAATGGGGCCAAGCCCGGCAACCCCCTGTCATCGACTGACGTGCCTTCCTCCACCTTCGTTGCAAAGTTCAAAAAGTGTCCGTTAACAAAAATAAAACTTGTTAGTGTTCTTGTAAATATTTAGGACAAGTCCCCATATTATAACTGTTTTTTTTTTATTGACCACTAACTCGCTGAAAACTGAGTGGAAATTTGTATTCTGCAGTTTGTGTTTTAAAACTGAGAATTTATTCTCCCGCAATTTGGTCCTAAATATCTTAATCTATAATTCCTCAATTTTTGTGGTTGCAAATTTAAGAAGAAAAGGAAAAAAGGTTCACAAATAATTTTCTGGTGAAGTTGGGGGCACATTATGCCCCTAAAGTTGTAATGCTGTCGTACCGTACATTCTTTCAAAATATATCAGTCGAAAAATGCCCCTTAAATCCTTTGCCCCCTCCCCGCCACCCTGACATGGATTTTTTTCCCCGGTTCAAATCCTCATTAGAAATCCCAAATGAAGAAAGACCCATCACTGGATTTCTGTCTGCCAGCTTGCCCTGCGTTCCTTCCAACCCTTCCAGACTCCTGCATATATGTATGACAAGAAACTAGAGTAAATCATGCACAGCTCCGTAATATCATTATCTTCATTGCATGTATATGCAGGAATGGAAAAGCATTTCTGAAGGTGGGGAGGAGAAAAAAAAAAGTAGAGGGGGGGTAAACATGTTGATGATAAACATAATTATGCCAAATAAGACCACGGAAGCCCCCCGGAAGTGAGGGGGGAGGGGGGTTCCATTACAGAAAATGTGTTGCTTTGAAGTTTTTGTTTTGTATAATTGAAGAATATTGTAATTGTGGACTGCATGATCTAGCTATCATATAAAGTGAACATATAAATTAAATCTCGAGGTAATAAAAAAATATACCAAAAATAAAACTGTTTATTTAGGGGTCCTGGCCCGGCATTGAAATTATTGGGGCCCGCCCGCCCGCCCCCGCCCCCTACCCTCCCCCCGCTTCCGCCGCCTATGGAACTGACAAACATTGTAATAAACTGTAAACGCGGGATGATTGACCGTATTTCACGTAAAAAGCGTCCGTGTTATTCGAACTGCATTGTGTGAACTGGTTCTATACTAGCCCCACAATAAGCACATAAAGATCATAAGCGTCAGATGTAAAATAAGCAAATAATGTAAAAACAAACGTTTAAGTGTTCAAATTAATCAAATAAATTATGTTAACAGTCGAAAAATGGGCGCTTATTACAGCAGGGGAACTTACTACGTCAAATACGTTATCTACGTTTAAAATCAAGACGTAATATTTTTCCATTTTAATGACCATACAGAAAAGAAAAAAAAAAACACGCTGTAATTGTAATCGATCCCGTAGATGTTTAACACCATCAACCATTCAAAATTCAAATTTAATTATCGTTGAAAAGTACCTCCCTCATACGATCCCTAGATAGACCATAAGCTTTTCACTTGTATGAATAATAATTATTTCCAAGTACAAGTCAATCTGTATGCAAATTTTGACATTTACAACAGACCGTGAATTTTAAGTTAAAAGTGGAAAGATGTAACGCACTTCTCGTTGGAGGTAGCAAGAATTTGTCATCAAAATTTGACGCGTGAAGGTCTGAAGGTCATTTCACCTACTTTAGCTCTAGCCCTATGCGAGGCCTATATCAGTATATGTAGGATTTATTATGGGAATGTGTGCAGACAGTGGCGTAGCTAAAGGAAGGAGTAGGGGAGGGAGGGGGTGGGGAGGGAAAAAAATCTCCCGGCCAGAAATGTCCAAAAAGTTGGAAAATTTGCACAACAGAAAATTAATTTGTTTTGGTAATCCTGATGGATGCCATCTTGGGAAGAGGATCACAATATTCCGAAAACCGAATCTTTCAGTTAGGCCTTCCATTTAGCAGTGTAGCAGTTTAGAGCCGTAGCAAATTTTTGACTTATTTCTCAGAACTTCCGCCGTTTTTCCTCAAAATATCATACATTTTTTCTCAAAATTTCCGAAGTA
The DNA here is from genome assembly GCA_020152595.1 of Chiridota heheva. NCBI lineage: Eukaryota > Metazoa > Echinodermata > Holothuroidea > Apodida > Chiridotidae > Chiridota > Chiridota heheva. The sequence goes on along the minus strand of JAIGNY010000785.1, from coordinate 760,909 downwards.
GGCCTACTACTCAAAACTTCCAAATTTTTTCCAAATATTCTGAAAGTTTTCTTAAAAATTGCCGAATTTTCCTAAAAATTTCCGAAGTAGGCCATTATTTCCTCAAAACTCCCGAAGTTTGTCCTCAAAATATGCGACATTTACCCCAACATTTCCAAAACTTTTCCTCAAAATATCTGATTGTTTTTCAATTATATTCCAAGGTTTTCCTCAAAATATCCGCAGGTTTTTCTCAAAATATCCGATTTTTTCCTTTAAACATCCAAAGCTTTTCCCTCAAAATATCCAGTTTTCCCTCAAATTTTCCGACGTTTTTCCTAGAACTTTGGCTTTTCCTTTAAAATTTCCCTTTTTTGTTTTGTAGGGGTGGGGTGGGAGGGGGGGGGAAGGGGGAGGGGGAAGGTTGTAGCTGGGATTCGGATTTTTTAATGGCTTTTACCCTTGCCTACCTATGCCACTGTGTGCAGGGCTGTTTTGGAAGGATCAGGGGGCTGGCAGTACCTTGTTTACAATTTCCTAAAATGTAGGGGGTTAGCCTCACGGGATTCGAAATTCAAACTGGCTTTCAAAATTCGCCTGTAACGAAGAGGAAAGTGACAAAACGTTCTGACGCCATTATCGCATTGCACGATTGAAAGTGATTAATTGCCCATCATAGAGGGAGGTTTTGAAAGTTTTGAAGCCGAACCATCCTCACACTAGCAGACTAGGGCTCACGCTAGCAGACTAGGGCTCACGCTAGCAGACTAGGGCTCACGCTAGCAGACTAGGGCTCACGCTAGCAGACTAGGGCTCACGCTAGCAGACTAGGGCTCACGCTAGCAGACTAGGGCTCACGCTAGCAGACTAGGGCTAACGCTAGCAGAGTAGAGCTCGCGCTAGCAGACTAGGGCTCGCGCTGGCAGACTAGGGCTCGCGCTGGCAGACTAGGGCTCGCGCTGGCAGACTAGGGCTCGCGCTGGCAGACTAGGGCTCGCGCTGGCAGACTAGGGCTCACGCTGGCAGACTAGGGCTCACGCTGGCAGACTAGGGCTCACGCTGGCAGACTAGGGCTCACGCTGGCAGACTAGGGCTCACGCTGGCAGACTAGGGCTCACGCTGGCAGACTAGGGCTCACGCTGGCAGACTAGGGCTCACGCTGGCAGACTAGGGCTCACGCTGGCAGACTAGGGCTCACGCTGGCAGACTAGGGCTCACGCTGGCAGACTAGGGCTCACGCTGGCAGACTAGGGCTCACGCTGGCAGACTAGGGCTCACGCTGGCAGACTAGGGCTCACGCTGGCAGACTAGGGCTCACACTGGCAGACTAGGGCTCACACTGGCAGACTAGGGCTCACACTGGCAGACTAGGGCTCACACTGGCAGACTAGGGCTCACACTGGCAGACTAGGGCTCACGCTAGCAGACTAGGGCTCACACCAGCAAACTAGGGCTCACACCAGCAGACTAGGGCTCACATTAAGTTTATTACACTTACACTTATATGGCGCATTATCTAAATAACTTATTCTAATGCGCCTTACAAAATATGCATATAAAGAAAATAAATACAAATGTGTAAATAAGATAAGCATGAAATATAAAGAAAACAAAGAACAAGAAAATTATGAAGAGGACTTGAAAGCACAATTAAATAAGTGAGTCTTAAGCAAGGTATGGAATTGTTTAAGGGATGGAGCAGATTTGATTGAAAGAGGTAAGTCATTCCAAAGTTTTGGGCCAAATATTTGCAAAGAGCGATCGCCATATGTAAGTTTACTTTTTGGAACATAAAGGATGAGGTGGTTTTGAGAGCGAAGGCGGTAACTAGTTTGTTTATAATGAAACATTTCGGTCAGATATAATGGGGCCATGTTATGAAGGGATTTAAAAATGAGTATTAAAATTTTAAATTTAATTCTATATGAGACAGGTAGCCAATGAAGATTTTGCAGTAGATAAAGTGATGGAGTGAAACGGTTGCTTCTTGTGACGAGCCTTGCAGCATAATTCTGAACACGCTGCAACTTTTTCACTGTAACACCTGGCACCCCTGCAAGGAGGATATTGCAATAATCTATGCAGCTATGCACAAGTACATTTACAAGTGATATTGCAGAGCTTCTGTCCAGAAACTTCATGCACCTTCTAATGTTAAATAAATGGTAAAATGCTGTTTTGCATTTGTGATTGACATGGTCAGCCATTGTCATACCTTGATCTAACCAAGCGCCCAAATATTTGACAGTGGAAGATAATTTTACACTGTCGTTACCAATAGCAATACTGCCAATATTTAATTTTTTTAGTTGGTAATTGGATCCAAAAATAATGACTTCACTTTTTGAATCATTCATTTTTAATTTAGTGGACTAGGGCTCACACTAGCAGACTAGGGCTCACACTAGCAGGCTAGGGATTACACTAGCAGACTAGGGCTCACACTAGCTGACCAGAGAGCTTAAAAACATCACTGCATGTTAGGCAATATATCACTTCCCTTGCAAAATGTATTTTTCTTTCATTTTGTTCGTCAGGCCCTCAGACATCATGCAGGTTGGCCCACCAGCTGAGCAGTAGGTCTATATGTAAAAAACAATGTTTGTAACGAGATGATACCACTGTTATCAGTCCCTTAATACAGTGATACCACTGATATATAATTCTATGGGAACCCTGAAGTTAATATGTTAATTTGAAAGCTTACGGCGCAGTATATGGCATATAGCTGATTCACCATCCCCTGCAAACTAACTGATATAAAAATATATAAAAATGATCTATCCGATTATTGTTAGTGGCGGCGGACTCTTTTGAATTTGAAAATTGGAAACAATTTAGATTAATATCCCGTAATATCGGGAGATACGATCAAAGTTCGAAACACTTGGAAACTTTTATATGCATTAAAATCGGTGTATTTAGGAGCAAAGTTAGGGAGAATTTGAATATTGGATTTGAAAAATCATCAGGCAGTTAAGCCTGTCTTAAAAAAAAAAAAAAAAAAAATTACTTTTGTGAATTTGATTCTCTTTCACAATGGGACATATATTTTGTTTTAGGCCAGAATCACATATCATCAGTGGCAGTGCTTCGATTTTCGTTGATTTTTCTTGCCCGAATCAATTTGGTGTGCATATTTCCCCCTATAGAACTATTCCATGCAATACTTGTTAACAGTAGAAATACAAACTTGAAAACGAATGTATACAATTTTGCTTGTTGCTTGTTGTGTTCTGTTGTACAGTTGATGATTTTGTTTTTCTCTATGGGTTTTCTGCAAGTGTCCAAAGCTTGACTTTTGAGTGCCTTTGGATGCCAATGCACCTAGTGGCGTATTCAGCTTTCGGTTCAGCCTAACAGTACTCATCGGAAAAGGGCTGTACCTAGAGGCGTAATAGGAATTGGAGGGGGAGGGGGAGTACTTATTTTACCTTCCCGGTTGGGAGCTAAAATTATCAGCTAAACAAGAAGAAAACTTGTGGTAAAATTATAGAAAGTTTGGTAAAAGTTTGCAATTTTTTGTAAACATTATTAATGAATTTGTGTAAATATTTAAAACGTTTTGGCAAAATGATAAATAATTCCCCAAAATGGAAACAATTCTGAAAATAGAAGAAAATTTCCCCAAAATCGAAAACAATTGCCCAAAAATGAAAGAAATTGAGGAAATTTGCCCAAAAATAGAAGAGAATTATCCAGAAAACCGAAAAGTAAATTTCCTGAAAATCGAAGGAAATTGCCCAAAATCGAAGAAAATGGCTCGAAAATTTAATAAAAATAAATTGACTGAAAATTAAAGAATTTGTGATTGTTACGATGAGTATAAAGTCATTACCATGGCCGATTCATTTTTCAGTTAATTTCCCTAATATGTATAGCATATTGTATACTGGTATATCCCGCTACTTACATATTACATACGGAATTTCGCCAGGGGTTGTTCCCCCCTTCCTCCCCACCTGACCCCGCACTAAATACGCCACCGGATGCACCTAGACATACAACAGTCTCGTCTCATCAGGCCACAAAATGGTTATATTTAATTTCCAGTTACTTCTAATCTCTTTTTTTTTTATTTTCAAAAGTGTATTGCAAAAGATGGTATTAGTTGCTATGCTCCTTCAAATTTCAAACAGTCAGACCCGACCTGATATATAAGCAGGTCGGGTCAGACTTTTCCTGTTAATTTTCTTTATTCTAAAAACCATATGCAATTAAGGATCAAATTTCCCTTATCACTGGCTCCATTGTACTAATACTTCTGTTGGTCCTGGGTTGTTGTGGGGGTTGGTGTTGAGTATCAAATTAGCAATAGATGAAGTCCTTATTGTGTGGTTGAGTGCTTAATCATTTTAATTAGGATAAGTGGTCTCATTATTTGCTGCATTAAGTTTGTGGTTATGATTTGCTGGAACAACTTTTTGAGGAGAAAGACAAGTCATGGGACATTTTGAACATGTACCGCCTTCTTAGTTTCATCGTTGCTTAATCAGAACGCTATATATCACTGGCTGCATGTTCTCCAAATCGGTGGGGACTTAGATTAGGGGAAACAACAGCATTTATTCCAATCCTCAAATGGGCAACAAATCTGTTAGAAATGTTGGGCATATTTCTGCCCGGACAAGATGGGAAACAAACCTAAGAGGGGGAGTGGGGAGTGGGGAGTGGGGAGTGGGGGAGTGGGGAGGGGATGGATGGAATTACATGCTGATGTCCACCCCATGAAAATATGCATGATGACGCTATACGTAACTTTAATAGTCTAGTGTGAGAAAGTAAAAGATTTTATAAAGTAATCGGCAATTTGTTTTTTATTTTGGCACTAAAAATGGAAAATTTCAGTTTTGTGTTTAATCTACTGATCTATGTTCTTTGTGGCATGACGTGACAGAAGTACTAGCATGACTGACCTGCGAATAAATACAAACACATAGGCTATAGAATTGATCTTTGTGAGTGTATGCTTTTTATGACGTAAATGGCACTGCACTTTTCTTAAAATAAATAAAATAGATCACAGGTCTTGGCTAGCCGTAAGCCTTTGTTCTCAAAAATGTATCACCCATGACAATGTTTATAAATATGTACATATATCAGTTTCTGTCTTCTCATTGTAGATACAGACTGTCTGTCTGACAAATGTATACAAAGTAATCCCCATATCTGACTTACAGCATTAGTTCAGGGGTCAAGCATGTTTATCTTATATGCAAGAGGACTTCAAAAGAAACAAAATTGAGCATGTTTATCTTATATGAAAGAGGACTTCAAAAGAAACAAAATTGAGAAGAAGGCATTGCAAAATCTTATTCCGTTAAGCTGAAATTCAAGTTTAAAGTTTTGTATCATTTCTGTAGAAACGACTGAAATCAGACTAGTTATGACGTCACAGCCTTAGATTCCTCAAAGTCTTTATGTATTTAAAAACAAGTGTATTTAATGTTTTTACTATTCAAATCATTTTCCTCAAACTTTCTTCAGGTGGTATATTATATATTATAAATACCCTTCCTAGATTCAGTTTTACTAATTGTTCTGACATATCCCATTGATTTGAAGTCACAAAATCGCAGGACAAAACATAATAGAATACATGAAGACTTTGAGGAATCTGAGGCTATGACATCACAACTAGTCCGATTTCAGTCGTTTCTACACAAATAATACCAAACTTTAAACTTAAATATCTCCTTAACTGCTTAACGGAATAAGATCTTGCAATGCTTTCTTCACATTTTGTTTGTATTGAAGTCCTCTTTCATATAAGATAATCATGCTTGACCACTGAACTAATCCTTTACGGAAGATCACGCTCGCAACAAGTTAAACTGTATGAGTCTGCAGATCGTTCAGCAATCTAATATACATAGTGCGTCCTTTTTAAATAACAAAATGCTTTAAACATAAATAAATAATTAAAATAAAAAATTTTATTCGCTTATCACGTTTTTAATCAATTAATATTCCATTAGTCCAAGCCCAACAAAATTCAAAAGCTGTCTATCAATCATGTTGTTGCATGTTATTTTCATATTTTTTAGTCTAAAAATACCCTTTCCCAATGAAAACATGATGAGTTTACGAATTGTCACGCATCATCAACACCTGAAGAAAATTCAGACTTGAATACATAAACCATCATATAAATAAACCCTGCTTTTTTGCTACCTTTGCTCTTTTTAAATAAAATATATCTATAAATATAAAAAGTGAGAAAAAGGAATACAAAGTATATTAATCAATCAATTCTAAACTTCAAGCCAATAAATTGACAAAAAACAATTGAAAATACGTGCTAATTTCGTCTTTTTGAACTCCATGTAAACAACTCATTTTACCATAAATCAGGTTGCATGGTATCCTGCCCGAAAAATCGATCATATTGGATTTAAAAAAATGACCAAATGCAAATGCTTGTGAAAAGGAGTAGAATGGGGTTACAATGGTGTAGCGAGGGGTCAACATGATGGTACCCCCCCCTCTTCTTCTCTAAAAAAAGAAAGAAGAAAAACAAAGAGAAAATTGGTAGTGATAAAAAAGTCCAGAAAATATGCTAAAAGGTCTAAATATTTCACTGGACAACCACCACCCTCATCCAAAAAGGCTGGCTTCATCCCTGGGTTGGAAGTTTCTTGGTCTGTTGGTTAAGTACCCCCTCTGTAAATTGCAGTATCGGTTTTCTTCTACTTAAGATATAATCTTTTTAAATATTCTCAATAAAATACAAAAAGCAAAAGAATAGTGGGCAGAAAGCATATTTTATTTGCAGTCTAGAAAATCGATGCAGAAATTAGTGACCACTTTACATTAACATCTCACTGGTGTGGCAAGGTGACACCTCAATGGTGTGCCAATGTGACACCTCGCTGGTGTGGCAAGGTGACACCTCCCTGGTGTGGCAAGGTGACACCTCCCTGGTGTGACAAAGTGCCACCTCCCTGGTGTGACAAAGTGTCACCTCCCTGGTGTGGCAGGGTGACACCTCCCTGGTGTGGCAAGGTGACACCTCCCTGGTATGGCAAGGTAACACCTCCCTGGTATGGCAAGGTGACACCTCCCTGGTGTGGCAAGGTGACACCTCCCTGGTGTGGCAAGGTGACACATCCCTGGTGTGGCAAGGTGACACCTTTCTGGTGTGGCAAGGTGTACACCTCCCTGATGTGGCAAGGTGACACCTGATGTGGCAAGGTGACACCTTCCTGGTGTGGCAAGGTAACACCTCCCTGGTGTGGCAAGGTGACATCTTCCTGGTGTGGCAAGGTGACACCTTCTGGTATGGTAAGGGAACACCTCCTGGTGTGGCAAGGTGACACCTAGTGTGGCAATGTGACACCTGATGTGGCAATGTGACACCTGGTGTGGCAAGGTGACACCTGGTGTGGCAAAGTGACACCTCCCTTGTGTCACAAGGTGAAACATCCCTGGTGTGGCAAGTGACACCTTTTGGTAGGGCAAGGTGACACCTCCCTGGTGGGGCAAGGTGACATCTTCCTGGTGTGGCAATGTGACATCTTCCTGGTGTGGCAAGGTGACACCTCCCTCATGTGTGTGGCAAGGTGAGACCTCCCTGGTGTGTGTGGCAAGGTGACCATCATGTTTATATTACATAAGATTAATTTTCTCCCAAGGGTAGTGTAAGATCAATTTTCACAAATAGCGATAACCATCGCGATATCCGGTGTTTTCAGTATAGCTCTCACGTCAGAGGTGTAGGAAGCGAGGAGGGGGAGTTGAAAATAAGTTGGTAAAATAGAAGGGATATTTTGGTAAAATTATTGAATATTTCGATAAACAGTTGGCAAATTTTCCAAAAGTTGAAGAAAATTTTCGAAATGAAGGAATGTTTTCAGAAAACAGAAGGATATTTCCCGAAAGTTAGAGATTTCTCGATTAAGAGCAACTTAAACATTGATAGAAATTAAATTGAGTGCAGTTTTCGCTCTTGTAACCGTGGAATTGTGGGGTTTTGCCCCCCTGAAATTGGACCACTTGAGTCGCTGAAAGTACTAAAATATAGATTTTCATTTGTACATGAAATAAGATCATCTTTCTACCTAATCATGTAAGTGGTCAATAATTCTTGATTGCTTATCTAACCTGCAAAAAAACAAATCTATGTCTTTGGTGTAATATGTCAGAGAAAATGCCATTTGTGCAAGACTTCATGAACCATTAATGTGTATGAGCGTGTTTCAGCATGACCTTGGAACGTGGCACGTTTAAAAGCTGAGAAACGTTTCTTTTTTGTCAACAGCTGACAAATCAAATGAAAAGTAGGTCACTTGCTAAATTACCCTCAAAGAAATCGGGGAAAGAAAGAGATCACAAGCTTGTGATGAGCTTGCAACAAGCCTTGCTCATAATAAGATTCATGGCAACAAACTCAGTAAGAATTTGCAACAAGTTCTCAATAAAAAATAAAATGAAATATATATCTAAAAAAAATTAATATTGATATCAAATAATAATAATAATAATAATAATAATAATAATAATAATAATAATAATAATAATAATAATAATAATAATAATAATAATAATAATAATAATAATAATAATAATAATAAATAAAAATATCAAAAAATCTTAACAATGGTTTGGCTTAATTGGGTTTAGTTTGGTTGGGTTGGGTTGGGTTTGGTTGGGTTGGGTTGGGTTGGGTTGGGCTGGGCTGGGTTGGGTTGGGTTGGGTTTGGTTTGGTTCGATTTGGTGAGGCTTAACGGCACCATGACAGCAAAGATCAAATTGTGCCCAAGAGGTTACATGTAGCTCATTTCAGAGGTAGGAAAAACATTGGAAGAATCTGAGAGAAGTCCGGCGGCTAAAAGCCAGGAAGCTGGGATTGAAAGAGGAAGTGCAAAGGTGTAAAATTAAATTAAAAACAAAACAAAAAAGGAAATAGGGTGATGGGGGAGGACTAAATATAGATCAAGGAAGGAGATAATTTTATCCAGGGAATTTTTCTGGAAGAGCTCGGCAATGGAGTTGTTAGAGGTAAAGGAAGCTCTGGGGATGAAGGTTGTACAGAAGGAAAGCAAGGAGGACATGGTGGACAGTAAGTTATTGCAGAGAGGTGGGGGGAGCCAGTTTGTAGTAAACTTTTACTTAGAACCGTCCTAGCTCACAGAGCAACACCAAGCTTGATCAAGTACGAGATAGCAAACATACAAGTTTGCTCAAGCTCGCCATAGGCTTGCATTTGCACAATGAAACTTAAGCAAAGTGCCCAATGTCCTACTTCAATGATCTTTAACTGTGGAAGTGGGACAATAGTTCCATCTGAGGGCAAGAATGTAAAAAATCTAATAAAGTACTTTTGAATAAAACAAAAAACAAACACTAAATCTATAGAACAGTGTAATGTACTTGTACTTTCTTTATTAATCAATTATTCTTAATATCATAAATCGCACATCATGAAAATAATTTTCTGATCAACATACCCTTTTAATACATCCCTTTTTGTCTTTAACATTTCAACAATATATAACATATATCACATTAAAATTAAACTCGAACAAATTTTTTGACATTTTAGAACATTTTCTACTAATACACTTTTTTTTTATTTACATTTCAATCCAAATTTCTAAACTGAACTCTTCGTGAGGAAATCCCACAAATATTGCACAGGTACCCTCGGGAGGAATTTCTTTCACCTAATGAGGGATTTTCTCATAATTCTACACAACTTCCTGTCAAATTATCGCACGAAAAATGGTAATAACATACACAGCCTAAAGGTTCTTTCCCTGTATCAGCTTGCACTTAGCAAAGGTTACATCCATACCTTGCACTTATTAAAGGTTATGCTTCCTTGTAAAAACCATTATTTAGGAGGTAACTACCCAGTAGAACATTACTAATGAAATTATCTATAATGCAATAAACCTACAGGTATAACAGTTAAAAGAACTTGCAATAACCTCTGGCAATTTTAGCTCGAACGTGAAAAAATGTATTAAAAATAATAAAACAATATCAAATAATTTGATAAAAATATTGATGAAAACGGGGAATTTTACAGCTTTTTGAATTTTCAAACCTGTTTTTTGGAGAACACAAGCAAATTGAAGATGTCATCAGTTGAATATTGGATTAGATGAGAGTGGACACACCCCTAGTTAGCATCTTACATATCATGTAACAAAGATTGTCAAATTGATGTATTATAAAGGAATGTTCTCCTTTTTCATAGGGAAGTAATTCTCACTTAATTTTGGTGTTTAATTCTGTTTCAGGTTTTAAAACTTTTACAGGATAATATTTGCAACTGTTTACTGATTCTTTTCTACTTAATTTCTAATATGAAAGGTGAGCATGAACTGAGTGTTTGTGGATAAACAGCTTTCCCTTACCCCCTCCCTTTCTGGTAACCTTTCTCCCCAAAGACCAGCTATCACCTGCGGTAAAAGGAGCCCAACTCTAACTTATCCCGTGCAGCAAAGGGACTGTGGGGAAAGCTGGTTATCCATGAACCCTGAGGTTTCTTACGTAACTCTTTATATTTCAACCCACTGCTACAATTAACCTCTTTGAGTACAGGAATAGGCCACACCCACCATAGCAATGCGATTTACTAGGTGGGGCAAACAAACCTCAAATCTGCAATTATGCATGACCAATGCATTGACATTTGATCTTCATGTAGTCTGCTGCAAGCTTTGATCCATTTATGGCATTTCTAAGATCTTTAGAGTTTTTAGCAAAAGGAATAAATACAATTCTGTTTGCTAATGGTTCTGGGAAGCAAGAATCAGATTTACAAAGCCCATAGGCAAAATTTTTGTTCACCATCTTGCCGCCATCAGTCTGTGTGCAAAAATTTGTTTTGTGCAGTATATTGCATTGACTGCATGAGTATGCACCGGTAGCTAGATGTACTGTACCAGCACCACGTTGGATATTTGCCCAATTTAGTTATGCAGAATTTGTTGCTAATTCGTGTGGTGATTGGTTGAAAAAGCTGTCAATCAATTAACTCAGAGAAGTTAATCGCTTGAAAGAGGGTAGCTGAGTCAGTCAAAATATTTTGTTAAACTAGGTCACACCTTCAATTAGCATTTTGATGGAAATTATGTGAACCATGGCTCATTATGTACACATATCGTATCAAATATAGCCTACCCTATGGCGAATATATAACTTAGGCTATAAATTTTCATAAAAACATCCTTTCTAAATCCAATTGAATTCTCTGCCCTGCACACAGGACCTGACCCTTGGAGTATCCTTATCTACACAACATGGTCCCTCACAATCAGGGGCGTAGGAAGCGGGGAGCTAAGGCAAACTGGCCCACCATCCCCCCCTCCCACCCCCACGTGAATTTCACCTTCCCGATTGCATGCTTTCTGACCAGCTGGGAGGTGAAAATGGGAAATTATTGACATTAAATTGAAAAATTGAAAAATGTGGTGAAATTGTTGGATATTTTGGTAAAATTTCTCCAAAACTGGCCAAAATGCCAAAATTTCCCAAAACTAGCCAAGTTCCCGAAAACTGGCCCAAAGTTCCTGAAAATTAAAGAAAATTTCTCAAAATTGAAGAAAACTGAAGGGGATTTCCTGATTACCAGCAACTTTTGATGGAAACTTAATTTACCAGTGCAAATGTTGGACTTGTCACCAGGAATTTTTTTTGGTTTTTTTCCCCCTCCCCCTGAGAGGTAACCCTTTCTCCTTCCCCTGCTCACAATAAGCTCCATTGCTTATTTACAGATGAAATGTCACTAATTACTGATGTGTGAAATCACTGAGTAATCTGTGGTAAGTTTCTTAACTGCTTCTAACCATGGAGTACAAAAGTCATGAGCCAAAATGGAGCTTTTTGAGTTGAAAGGACTAAGAAGTAGCAAGATTTGGACAAACTGCTAATTTTTGCAATATAAGAAGATCAGTATGTAATACAGTATGTAATGCATACAACATGTATATCATACAAAAGTGTGTTCAACTCGATCCACTTCTCGTCCCAGGCGAGTCATGTTACACGGCAGACAATAGCCAGAAGCAACTCGATACGCGGATACATGATGCAGAATTTGCAGGATAACATTGATAGATTACTGAGGATCTTGAGCTTAATATGATAAAACTTTTGCATTAATGTTTGAGATGTGTCTTGAGACATTCTTAAAAATATTTTGTATATAAATGCCATTCAGTAATGACATTTATCTAACTAAATGAAAGTGTTATGAAAATGATTGTTTTCTGGGTATACATTATTTTGTTATGAAGTATTGGGTGACTCATATTCATGTAAGGTATTGAAAGGCTTAGGACTGCAGATGGAGAAACAGAAAAAACAACAAAAAATATTTGCATGTGTTACATCATCTTATCAAGTTTGGTGCCACAAGTGCTTTGGTTGGTTGAGGTTTAACGGCACTGCGACAGTCAGAGTCAAATGTGCCGAGAGGGTGTTAAAGAATTAGGGAGTAAGAGTTAGAGCAGAGAGGAGATGGAAGATTGAGAGGGAGAAAAGGGAGAAAAAGGGTGAATTTGGGAGAAAAATTAAGGTGAAAAGAGTGGGGTGTGTAAGCGCTACATAAAGGTCTATGGACCGCTACATAAAGGTCTATGGACCGCTACATAAAGGTCTATGGACCGCTACATAAAGGTCTATGGACCGCTACATAAAGGTCTATGGACCGCTACATAAAGGTCTATGGACCGCTACATAAAGGTCTATGGACCGCTACATAAAAGTCTATGGACCGCTACATAAAATCTATGACCGCTACATAAAAAGTCTATGGACCGCTACATAAAGTAAACCGGTCTATGGACCGCTACATAAAATCTATGGACCGCTACATAAAGTCTATGGACCCCATAAGCTAAAATCTATGGACGCTACAAAAAAGGTCTATAAATCTATAGACCGCTACATAAATCTATGACGCTACATCTATGGACCTTCGCTATGAACTTCCTATAAAGGTCTATGGACCGCTACATAAAGGTCTATGGACCGCTACATAAAGGTCTATGGACCGCTACATAAAGGTCTATGGACTGCTACATACAGGTCTATGGACCGCTACATACAGGTCTATAACCGGCGCAGACCGCTACATAAAGGTCTATGGACCGCTACATAAAGGTCTATGGATCGCTACATAAAGGTCTATAAGCGGCGCAGACCGCTACATAAAGGTCTATGGACCGCTACATAAAGGTCTATGGACCGCTACATAACGGTCTATGGACCGCTACATAAAGGTCTATGGACCGCTACATAAAGGTCTATGGACCGCTACATAAAGGTCTATGGACCGCTACATAAAGGTCTATGGACCGCTACATAAAGGTCTATGGACCGCTACATAAAGGTCTATGGACCGCTACATAAAGTTTAAAATTTATTTCACACTAAACACGGCTATTAGTCTTTACATTTTTCATTTAAAGACTAAGAGGTGCTGTGGCTCAGTGGTTAAGGAGTCAGTAGTACCGAGTTCGATTCCCATTGTAAGTGCTGCATTGTGTCCTTGAAGAAGACACTTTACTCTACTTGTTTCAGTCTACTCAGCTGTAAAATCAGTACCAGCACTGCTGGGGAGTTAATCTGCGATGGACTGGGGGAGTATTGTACTCTCATCCGCTTGCGCCATGGTAACCAGGGATACGCACCAGCTCAATGAGCCTAATGGCTCGGATGGATTTAACTTAACATTGATGGTGGGTTTGATCGGAATGGTGGGCTAGATGACATGGAGTTTGTTATCAATTTGGGAGTCCGAAACTACAAGAGAAAAAGCTGTAAATTAGTCAATTTCACTATAATGTGAGGGAATGTTTTGCCTTTTAAATAAATTTGTATATATCTTAAACAAGTTAAGTTGCCTCTACCAGTCTTTATACCTTTATAGGAATATTCTCATGTTTTTTTGTAACCCTTCATAAGAAAGAGAACAATATTAGAAACAATTTAGTACAAAAATCATGTTGATATGTTATTCCTACCAGGAAATATTCAAATTTTAAGGGTCACAAAAAATGCCAATAACTGAATTAAGGCTCAATATGACATCACAGCAACACATTCTCCCACAAAGTTGATGTATTTCATTAAAATCTATCATCCTTTTTTATTAATAAACCTGCTAGAAAAATAAATTGATGAAAGTTAGGTATTTATATACATTGCCAAACATACCAGACTTCAATAACTTTAGAAAAATTGTTTCTAATTATTAACAAACAACCAATTAACGTTCAAAGATATACATAAACATTTACAATAGAATTGCCTCTATGACATCATCAAACACGAATTCATCATACTGTACAAAAACTTTAAAATACAATTGGGAAATCTTTAAAAATCCATATCTCATGAATGGAATATGATATCAATCTGATTTTTGTACCAAAATGGCTATAAAAGTGTGCTTTTAAATACAATTTAAAAAAAGAAAAAATGTGGGAATTTTTGTTAATACAACTTGTCACATCAAACAAGAGGCACAGCAGAAATAAGCAGGGATTGGCTATAAGAACCATCACATACCTCACTGGAAACCTGTGCAGTGCTCAAGTTTCTTTAGCTCAAAATATAAACTGACTGTAATGTAAATGCATATAGTATTTGACATGCATTGTGGGCAGGGGTGTAAGAAGGGTCATCTTTCAGGGGGGGGAACAAGAACCCTCAAAATTTATAAGCCCATATCTTGTGTACATCTCTTTTATTTCCCAACCGCCGTTTTTGGCCATTTTCGGGATTCAGTAAAAAAACAATTGACCATCATTGACCCTTTAATGTCACTCATGCACGGTAAATATAAATATTGCATGGATAAATTGTTAACAGAACCAAATAATCTCTGAACCATAAGTGCAGCTGGTATATAAAATGTGTTTTTATAGCAAGGAGGAAAGTGGGCATATCTGCATAATTAAAAGCAGATGTACATGATATGCCGAATATCACACTGGTAAATCAATGTTCCACAAACATTGCTGCTCAGCAAGAATCGTCTTTTAATTTTCGTAAAATGTTATTAATGTTATCATTTTATTATTGTTAATAATTTTATTCTTATTTTCACAAAATTTTCCTTCAATTTTTTTTTTCCATTTCATTTTAATAAAAGCACACAATTAGGAAGGTGACATACTCTCAGAGGGAGATGTTTTCCACAACCCCCACCCCAACTTCATATGCGCTAATTGTGCATTAGCCAAAGTGAAAAACAATTCTCCATTTCGCGTGTCTCAAAAGATAATAGGTCAAATATTTGCAGAGAATGGAGTGATGATTGATGGCTTGTCACAAAATGTCATATTACAAAATTTTAAATTTGTCGTAAATGTCTCAAATGTCACTTAATTTTTGGCACCTTTTGCACAGAATGTCACTTCAGTTTTGCCTTTGTCACATTTGATTGGCATTGATTCAAACAACATGACCACTGAGTTGATACTCATAGATAGAATTATTTGGTTATGTACGTTTGATGAAAAATGAAATCCATCCCTAAAATGCAACATCAAATTACCAATGAGTGCGAGTGAATGGGTAAAACATGTCACAAAATGTCAGACAAATTCTAATACATCTGTTTATGTTCATCTTGTCACAAAATTTGCAAAATGTCACAGATGCTCCATTCTCTGCATTTGTAAGACTAGCTCCACATCATTACCAAGACATCCTAAATAAAATAAACATCATTCAAAACATTAAAGGGATTAGTTCAGGGGTCAAACATGTCCATCTTATATAAAAGAGGACTTCAAAAGAAACAAAATGGTGAAGAAAACATTTGAATATCTTATTCTGTTAAGGAGATATTTAAGTTTAAGTTTAGTATCATTTGTGTAGAAACGACTAAAATCAGACTAGTTGTGATGTCATAGACTCAGATTCCTCAAAGTCTTTATGTATTCAATCATATTTTGTCCTGCAATTTTGTGGCTTAAAAGCCATGGGACATGTAAAAAAAGTACTAAAACTGAAACTAGAAGGGTATCATCATATACCACCAGAAGAAAGTTTGAGGAAAAATAATTTAATTAGTGAAAAATTAAATAAACTTTCTTTAAAATACATAAAGACTTTAAGGAATTTGTGGCTGTGACATCACAATTAGTCTGATTTCAGTCGTTTTTACAAAAAATATAACAAACTTTAAACTTTAATATCTCCTTAACGGAATAAGATTTTGAAATGCTATTTTCACCATTTTGTTTCTTATAAAGTCCTCTTTTATATAAGATGGACATGCTTGACCACTAACTATACTAATCCTTTAAATGTTTTGTTCTAATTTTAAAAATTAGTTGTTTTACGATATAACTTCCCGCATGCAATAAAATTGCATATAACATTTGAATTACATGACTTGTCCTTCTCCTTAAAAATTTGTTCATACATTGTGAGGCTGTTAAATTAAAATAACACGACGTAAGGACTTCATCCATTGCTATTTAAGGCTGTTTTTAAATAAAGAAAATAAAGAGAAAATCACCCGAATTTATCAGCGATGTGTGAAAGTTTAAGGAGCAGAACAACTAATGAAGGCTGTTAAACACCGAACGCGATGTGTGAGCGATTTAGAAAAGCAGACAGGCAACAAAGTATTATGTAATGCTCTGACATTTTCCTTACACACAATACAAACCGCTTCTATTTTCAAAATGGATTTCTATTGTCAAAATGGACTTGAATAAAGCCTTCACATTACCATTTTACTCCTTTTTTGTACTTAATTACCTATGTACCAGAATAGCAAACAAACGTTGTGTTAGCTATTCTGGTACAGAGGGGTTTTTTTAAGTGCCAAAAAAGGAGTATAATGTGAAGGCTTTATTCTAGTCCATTTTGACAATAGAAATCCATTTTGAAAATAGAAACTGTTTAAAGTTTACATTTCCAGATGATGATACTGGAAAATTGCTAGATATGCAGTTTTGCTCAAACTGTGAAATTGGGACGTGATTTTCTGTCGCAAACATAAGTTGCTTTAATGGGCGTAGAAATGCCCCTTGAACCAATGTTTAAGATCGAGTATGACGTGATTTTGCGATAGGCAATGGGTCAAACATCTATCATATTGGTTCCACATATCATACAGTCCATGGGTGTATCGGTACCAAATTGCCTACCAAGCGCCTTATATACCATACATCTAGGTTGGTCATGTGATGCCGAAAATGCTTGCTGAATGTTCCACTAGATGAGCAGCTTTTTAATTTTATGGCTAATTTTAGTTTTCACCCAATGCCAGTATGTGTTGCTTGCATAAAACATTGATTGATTACACCCTTAAGCTATCAAATGTCGTCACAGTTAATACGAAAACTGATCAAATTTGTTTTATCATGTGAAGAACGTTAATAATGAAAACTGATCAAACTTGTTTTATCATGTGAAGAACGTGGGGTGGGGGTAGGGTAAACCACTTATGTAGAATGTCCATGTGAAAACTGATATATCATAATTTAAAACAAAATATCTCTTCCACTTAAAGGACACCTAGAGGCAACGTGGGCTTAAATAGTTTAAAATATGATTTAAACCATTAAAACAGCACAATATGACATCAAAATTGGTTGAAATTGACCAATTATTATTAATTACCAATTTACAGCATTATTGAGAGAGAGAGTTGAACACACAATTACAATGACGGGGTCGTCACCTGCGTATTCAGTTATGATAGTACAAATGCTATCACGAAACGCTTAATACGACCCGGACGAGAACACAGGTACGACGTACGGACAGACATAACATCGACAACCAAGTCAATGTCCACGGCCTTTGATAACCAGTTGTGGTGCACTGGCGTGTCTACCCACCCCAGCATTATTTCATTTTGAGCTGTTAATGTGCAATAATATGTAACATCAAAAGGGAAAGGGTCATTCATCACCTTTTGTGAAACCTTTGTTTTTATTCATCTGTCTATGCCGTTTGAAAAAGCGCATTAGACTTTGGGTAAATGTTTTCAGGACTTGACAGACATTCTGAAATTCACAAGTAGCTGAATTTGAAGAAACACATGAAGATTTTCAGATCACAAATTCCGGACAAATTAGTCTTGAAACTTTGTTCAGTCATAACTTGAAAATTAAATAAGCTTTTTACAAATAATACAGACTGTTTTACCCAACACTCCATGCTCTTTCACATATCTTAAATCTGCAGATGTTCATAGTCCTTGTTTTACAGTCCTGATTGTTCAAGTCCTTGAAAAATGTGCAAACTGATGTCACAGGAGTAACTCAACTCCCATTTTCTTGGCTATTTCCACTTTCTGTATAATATTTTTGAAAAATATCCTTCAATTTGATCAACAATAACAAGGGGTGCAAGAATAAAAAAGGGATGCAAGCATAAAAAAGGGATGCAAGCATAAAAAAGGGATGCAAGCATAAAAAAGGGATGCAAGCATAAAAAAGGGATGCAAGCATAAAAAGGGATGCAAGCATAAAAAGGGATGCAAGCATAAAAAGGGATGCAAGGGGATGCAAGCATAAAAGGGATGCAAGCATAAAAAAGGGATGCAAGCATAAAAAAGGGATGCAAGCATAAAAAAGGGATGCAAGCATAAAAAAGGGATGCAAGCATAAAAAAGGGATGCAAGCATAAAAAAGGGATGCAAGCATAAAAAAGGGATGCAAGCATAAAAAAGGGATGCGAGCATATACTGTACCTAAACTAACATAAAAAATGCCTGCAAATGTGAACATGGTGAAAGGTTTGTCTTTAAGCCTACCCATACACCACATCTGAGTTAATCCTGAAAACTCAGATATGACAATTACCAACCCGACTTCCTGTTCAGTGTATTGTGTTTCCACTCAAAACAATGATTGTTTATCTGCCATTCCCATGCACGCCACAGCCAAGTAGCCCAAGGTTATTTGTGTATATAAAATTACAGAAGGCCAGTGTAAATAATCAATGCACTTTTGTGATTGAAATCACTCATCCGTGTTAGGTGTCTGAGTGGGAGAATTTTGTTTTCAAACTGGTGATAAAAGTAGGTGTGTATCAAATGCCTGAGGTGATGTGTGCATTAACTGTGAACAATTGACAAACATTAACTGTGAACGATTTCTCTTAAGGAAAGATATTGCTTCATGAAACGCATACATTTCATACACATACATAGTCTAAATGCTCTTCGATTCAAATGCATTGGGATTTGATAAGTATCCTGTTATGCTTACAAAGTAAAGCAACCTTTATCATTTTGTACAATGTCACAAATATATAAACTACGACAGGTTACCAAGGATACGTTAGAATGTGTTTTTGCTTTCTTGAATGTTTGTACTCAATAGAACATGCATGAGCAGGTTTCTTAAAGAGATTTCTTCCAGAGAATAGTTACACTGCGTCCTACATATCAGGAATAAACTGTTCATGAAAATGCAACAAATTCTAAGAAAATGGATAAATGCCTCTTTTTGTCTTACATACATTGTCAGGGACTTAATTGACATTCACAACAAATTGTAAAATGGTCATAATCTAATCAATTTCATGCAGGCTTTACCTTATTTCAAAATTTCTAACTCTTTTTCAAAGTACTATCTAATCAATTGAATGCAGATTGCAGCTTATTTCCATATTTCAAAGTACCAATAATCAATACTTATATTACGCATCTGTTGACCTTCAAGCCATCCATAATATCTTACCCTGATTTGTTAATAAAATAAATTTGCAATTTTTATTTCCCAAAACCTTCGAATGTGTTTTCAAATAATACATCACGACTGGAATGCATCTTGATATTCAATGTCCTTGTGCAATGGTAAGAAAATGTTTAATCCAGTAACCTTTTGAAAATTCTTTTACAATTGATAATCATTCTTGTAAAAACATCCAGGAAACAAGGACAAATTTCCAATTCTGCCTCATTTACATAATCACATCTGTTACTTTATATGTCATAGCAATACTTGGCTTACATTTTTGCAGATTAATTCTTTCCAACACCACATTTACATACAATTCATATGAATACCTTAGAGGTACAACTGTTTCTTTCAAAATATGGGACTGGCAAAAGCAGTCAAAAATAGATCCTACAAAGTGGATGTGTAATAAAGCTATGAAATCCCACTTTTCATACAGAACGCAAATAAAAGTGAGAGAAGTTGCTGTAATCTACTACCTTTCAGTGTTTTTTACAAAGCATTAATATAAGATCATGACCTATAAGTATACAACATATATATCCCAAGACATATCATATAGTATGATCAGGGCCGTACTTCTTGGGTGGGTGGAGGGGGGGGGGGGAAATAGAAAGGGGGGGGGGGAGAATGTACTTCCTGAGAAAGAGAGGACTCATTCCTCATTAATTATAATCCTTCAAGATGACATCATGCCAAAAAGTTTCTCTTTAAGCCTACCTGCACCCGACATCTAACTTTTACCCGAAAACTCAGATATGACAATAACCAAGCAGACTTCCTGTTCAGTGTATTGTTTCCACTCAAAACAATGATTGTGTATCTGTCATTCCCATGAACACCACAACCAAGTAGCCCATGGTTATTTGTGTGTATAAGATAAAGAAAGCCAGTGCTGAATAATCAAGCCCTTTTGTGATTGATATCACTCATCCATATTAGGTGTCTTAGTGGGAGAAGTTTGTTTACAAACTGGTGATAAAATAGCTGTGTATCATATGCCTGAGATGATATGTGCATTAATTGTGAATAATTGACAAGACCATTTCTCCTATGGAAAGAGATTGCATCATGATACAAGTACATCTTTCAAAATATTCAAGGCTCACAAGAGTCTTAACAACAGAGGAATTGTAATTTCCATCTTGAATCTTTTAAATTGTTTGTGACACAAGCAAATATCCCAAGAAAAAAAAATGATTTAATCTTTTTGACCATTTTTGATTTCCAAAGTTTATTATTATTTTTAAAATGTCGCCAGTTTGTGATGTCCTCAATTGAATGGCTCTTCATCATCTATTACACAAATGTAAGTTTTACATCCTCTGTAAAATAGTTTGAATGACCACAAGTTACTTGAAACAAGGTACACCTTCCAAAAAATCTCCTTATGGGAAGAAATTCCATGCATTTCTGCACCAGAGAAAGCAGGGTGATCTCTCCCTTGCCCTTCACCCCATTCCCCCTTGCCCTGCACCCCATTTTCCCTTGCCTGTCACCCCATGGAGGTAAAAGGAGTAAGAAATATTCCCATTCACATGGATTTCTTGAAAAAGGTCCAATTTCCAACAAATCTCTCAATGACTAAAAAAACTTAAGAATTCCTGCATCAAGGGGCAACAGGGGAAATTACCCCCTCGTGGGGAAATGATCCCCTTGCCCTTCCTCTTAAGTGACATGATAAAAGTGCCTTCTTCTTAAGATTTTCCCCCTGCGCTTACCCATGCAGGTATAACTAAAAAATGATATACATCAGCATAACTGAATTTGAAGAATAGAATAGATAAGAATTTAACTTGGGTCGCTTCCATAAACTGCATCAGGAAATTTGCATATCTCAAAAACCTTTTGATGAACCATCTTGATGAGCTCAGAAACTAAAAAAAAACCTTTAAAAAAATTTCTAAAGACTTCAAATCTTATGCATTTTCAACCATGGCCGCTGACATGGGGAGAGGGAGAGGGGGTTAAGGGGGTAATTGCTAGGCCCTGTGTCGTAGGGGGCCCAGGTCATAAGGGACCGTACAAATTATGTGGGGCCCCTGTTTCTCAGTTACACACTGAGGGCCCGCGATTCTTCTTGGCAACTCTGCCAGGTCCGCCATAAGAGGTTTAACTAAGGGGGGAAATTCCCCGAGCCTGGTGTCTTAGGGGCCTAGGTCATAAGGGACTGTACAAATTATATTGGGCACCAACTTCCACAACAACCCAGGACAAAATGGAGAACTAGCACAATGGAGCCATTGATTGGAAATTTGATTCTAATTGCTTGTGGTTTTGAAAATAAAGAAAATAAAGAGGAAAAGTCTGACCCGACCTGCTTATATATCAGGTCAGGTCTGACTGTTTGAAACTTTAAGGACCACACAACTTATGAGTGTCGTCCCATAAATACATTCAGAAGTCAACTGGCAGCATCCCTTCCAGTTTTCAACTTTCCCTCTTGATTACAAGAAAACTGTGATGTTATCGATAACACATGTAGGCCCTTATTGAAAACCGGAAGTGACGTTACCAGCACGGCAGCATTACCAGCACGGCAGCATTACTAGCATGGCGGCTTTACCAGCACGGTTGCATTACCAGCACGGCAGCATTACCAGCATGGCGGCTTTACCAGCACGGTTGCATTACCAGCACGGCAGCATTACTAGCATGGCGGCTTTACCAGCACGGTTGCATTACCAGCACGGCAGCATTACCAGCATGGCGGCTTTACCAGCACGGTTGCATTACCAGCACGGCAGCATTACTAGCATGGCGGCTTTACCAGCACGGTTGCATTACCAGCACGGCAGCATTACCAGCACGGCAGCATTACCAGCATGGCGGCTTTACCAGCACGGTTGCATTACCAGCACGGCAGCATTACCAGCATGGCGGCTTTACCAGCACGGTTGCATTACCAGCACGGCAGCATTACTAGCATGGCGGCTTTACCAGCACGGTTGCATTACCAGCACGGCAGCATTACCAGCATGGCGGCTTTACCAGCACGGTTGCATTACCAGCACGGCAGCATTACCAGCATGGCGGCTTTACCAGCACGGTTGCATTACCAGCGCGGCAGCATTACCAGCATGGCGGCTTTACCAGCACGGTTGCATTACCATCACGGCAGCATTACCATCATGACAACGTTACCAGCATGGCAGCTTTACCAGCACAGCACAGCAGCATTACCAGCACGGCAGCGTTCTCTTCTGAATTTATTTATGGTTCGATACCATGCATTTCTTCAAACTCAAAACTTAATGCTCTTTTCTGTATGTGGTTCAACAGAGAACATTTCACCTGTACATAGACCAGAAGTTACAGTGCATCTATTTTGACAAACTCACCAGAGGTGACTGTCAGTTTACTAAAAGCCTCAAAAATATTTTTGGCACTTTATAAATGCTGTTGATGGATTGGAATACTGTTTCACTCAACATTTATGAATTAGTTAGAAATTAAAGTGGAGTTTTCTTGGAAGCCTTCCAAAATATCTCCTACAAAATGGAATGAACTCCCAATCAGAAATCCTGTTTCTCTCTCTACTTTCAGAACACAATTGAAACTTAAAGGTTACAGTGCACCTATTTTGACAAGCACACCAGAAGTGACTGCCAGTTTACTAAGTGCCTCAGAAAAACAAGCTTTTTTATTTTCGCACTTTATAAATGCTGTTGATGAATTTGAAATATCGTTTTACTTAGAAAATAAAGATTTTTCTTGGAAGTATTCAACCAAAATCCTAAAATATAGAATGCTACACCAGAAATCCTCTTTCTCTCTCTTTTTTAAAGAAACAATTGAAACTTAAAGTTTAGAGTGCATCTATTTTGACAAGCATTCCAGAAGTGCTATGGCCTCAGAGCAAACAATTTTTGATTGTGGTACAGCCAGTTTACTAAGTGCTTCATAAAAAAAATATCAATAGTAATAAAAAATTAAAACTTGTTTTTTTTGCACTTTATAAATGCTGTTGATGGATTGAAATATTATTTACTCAGAAATTATTTTTTCTTGCAAATATTTAACCAATATATCTTTTTCTTTCTCTTTCTTTTTTCAAGAAACAATTGAAACTTACAGTTTAGAGTGCTTCTATTTTGACAAGCATTCCAATAGTGCTAGGGCCTCAGAGCAAATTATTTTTGATATTGGCACTGCCAGTTTACTAAGTGCCTCAGAAAAAAAAGAAAAACAACTCTTTACTTTTTCACTCTATAAATGCTGTTGACTGATTGAAATATTGTTTTACCCAACAATGCTTTTTCCTCATGCAGTTTCCTTCAGGGGATTGACCAAAATTATTATCTGACTATCATTTATCTATCCACAGACCTGAAACTTAGGGAATCATACACACCTGAGTAATAGGTAGGATTTGGGGGTGAAGGGGCATCTCCCTCCCCAGCCACCATCCCACACACACTTTTTCATTATTGATGTCATTTGTATGGTGACTTTTTGTATCTTAGTGTAATTTCATAATCCCCCCTCTTTCGGTAGACAAATTTTATACTGTGAAATTGCCACCTACCCACCTGAGCATTATAGGTAGGATTTGGGGGTACAAGGGGGATTTCCCCAACCCCCCATCTCTTTTTTTTTTATGATTTATGATTTCCCCTTCCCCAAAATCAGTAGGCAAATTTTATTTTGTGACCTTGCCACCCACTTTTGGTGGGCAAATCCCACCCATGCACCTAAGTCAGATTCTTTCTAATATTTGACCACTGAGCTGTGTGGGTTATGTTTCCAAGTTTGGGTTGCACTATAACATCCAGTCAGCATTCATCAGTGTTGTTTCTTAAGTGTATTATCAAACACTATTCTGCCCAAAAGATGTTTGATCTACTTCTGTCTTAATTCTTGAATACCTTCTTAAGCTCTTCCCCTTAATTACTGCCTTGGGCCGCTACAGCATTTCTCTGAATTTGCCTTGTAATGGATTATATCTTTGTCCAAATTAACACAGATATGAATATGTATGAAACTGTTACAAAAAGACTGATTGTCAATGTTTGTTTGTTTGATGAGGGCTTAACGGCACCACGACAACGAGGGTCAATTGTGCCTGAGAGGTCAGATCATTCTAGATGTAGGAAAGAAAGGAGACAGAGGGAGAATGAAAGAAATTTAAGAACAAAAGGTCAGAAAGCTGTGATAGAGAGGGGAGGTGCATGGTTGAAACAAATACAAAGTAGAGAAGGGGTGGAAAAGGAGAATTAAATATGGTTGTAGAGGGAAGCATGATGAAGGAAGGAGATAATTTCATCCGAAGAGTTTTTCTGGAAGAACTCAGCAATTGAGTTGTGGGGAGCGAGGGAAGCTCTGGTAAGGTTGTAAAAGGGGCAAGCAAGGAGAACGTGATGTCTAGCTTTAAGCATATAATAACAATGCAAGAAAAGAAAGCAGAAAGTACCCTAAAATGTGCCACAGTAAGCCTAGTCCAATAAAATCTGACTGTAGTATACGCTATAGCCACTACATGGCTGCTATACAGTCAGAAAACGCTATAAACTTTATAACGTTGAAACTGCTGCATTGGCTTATCATAGAGGCGTAGATGAATTTCGACTACGCGCTAGAAAAACTAGGCCTTTTCGCGACGATTGTAGGTCAACTTTTGACAATGCCTTTCATCGTCATGGAACACTTTTATGTAATCAATGAAGTCAACATGCATATAGCACTATGTTGACCACTGCGCGCATTTACTACAAATATCTTCAAAATAGCACTTGCCAGCACACTATTGTGTGCATGTTTCCAAAAGAGATGGATTTGCGAAGTGATGGGAATGTCATTTCTTCCGTAATGTAGAGTTTTTTACGTACAAAATGTTCATCATTGCATTTGTAACTTAGTAAGCCAGACTTACAGTTAATGTAAGTTTACTGGTGCTAAATCATAAATGGCCTGATACAATTTTTTACAAGTGTGTTCTTCGGTCGTTTCCATGTTACCAGTATTTGGATACTAGCATTTTTCTTCCATAACTGATGATTCAGTCATCAAAATCCTTCATTTCTAAGACGTTTTGTGAGCAGTTTAGTATCATATGGTTGACTAGTTAACACTAAATGGTAAAACATTTGCTCTCCGCTGCAATAGTTATGGAATTGATCCCTGGTCAAGTTGAACCAAATACTTCAAAAATAGAACCCGCTCCCTCTCTCTTAACCACTTAACTGTGGATGATGAATATGCCCTTCATCACTTAACTTTACACTACTGTGTAAGACGGACATATCTGTCTTATAATTTATGCACCGAACTAGGTCACATAAAACCTGGGGAATCCCCAACAAACTGTTCATTGTGCACAGCTAACATTACCAATTACCTTTACGCTAATGCGTAGGTTGGACATATAGGTCTTTATACTTCATGCATTGATCAAGTTACAAAATGACCTAAGATCTGTGGAATCACAGAAAGATTGTAGGCTGTGTTACGCTTTGTTTATAATCACTCACAACTTTTGATTACTTGTGTATGGGCCACGTGGCTGTTATTTCTTGTGGTAGATGTCAGTGTGTGCTTCTAGAGAGAAGAGGAAGCAGGTTATCTACGAGTGCAGGATCTGTGATAAGCCACCTTGTGCTTCACCTTGCTTTGACAAAGCTTGACCTTTCCACAAATGTGGAATAAGTTTAGATGGCAACTTTGTGAAAGCTGAGCAAAAACCATACAAATAAAAGTTACGAGAAGTTTCATTGTTTTTTTTATGAAAAAACCAAGAAAAAGATATTTTATAACACTATATTATATCTATATTTATATTTACAGTTCATCATTTTTCTAGTGTAAAGTGAAATTTGGCAAAAAAAAAAGGATTTTTGCAAAAATTAATTAGGCAATGGGGTAAAGATTACAATATTTTAATTCCGCAGTTAACTAGTTAAGAGTTCAGATTGCCAAATACTTAAATAAAGATTGCTTGAAAACCCTTCTTAATGCTTTTGTTTAATATAAATTGCATTGATTATTGTAATTCACTTCTTTTTGTTGACCTCCCTGAATATCAACTTTACAGAATTCAAAGAATCCTTAACAGAGCTGCCCGGTTGATTGTCAGACTAACCAAAATCTCTAACAATAATGCTGTTTTAAAGTCCCTTCACCAGCTACTAATCAAACAAAGAAATGGATATGAAATTACTTCACAAGTTTTTAAGTGCAAGAAAGGCCTTGCTCCCAATCTAATTGTGCTTGCTAATTGATACATTGTATATTTACTGAACTCTAAATGTATTGATAATGTATCCCTGACCTCCTTTAAAAAAAACTTTGGAACTTTTTTGTATAAAAAGACTTTCATCTAATTGTGCAGATTGATACATTGTATATTTATCTATTGTTGTCATTTCGGTATTCTTCTTTGTGTTTTCGTATGTAATTTGCTTGTTTGCAAAGTACTCTTGAATGTTTTTAAATATCATTTCAATTAGTGCTGGATAAACTAATGTATTATATCCAGTATTAAAGGGATCAGAGCAGGCTTAATTGGTACACTGTGCACTGTGTTGTAGGTACTATGTGTTGTGTGCACTGTGTTGTGTGCACTGTGTTGTAGGCACTATGTATTGTGTGCACTATGTGTTGTGTGCACTATGTGTTGTGTGCACTATGTGTTGTGTGCACTATGTGTTGTGTGCACTATGTGTTGTGTGCACTATGTGTTGTGTGCACTATGTGTTGTGTGTACTATGTGTTCTGTGCTGTGTGCACTATGTGTTGTGTGCACTATGTGTTGTGTGCACTATGTGCTGTGTGCACTATGTGCACTATGTGCACTATGTGTTGTGTGCACTATGTGTTGTGTGCACTATGTGGTGTGTGTGTGCCATGTGTTGTGTGCACTGTGTTGTGTGCACTGTGTTGTGTGCACTATGTGTTGGCTGCACTATGTGTTGTGTGCACTATGTGGTGTGTGCACTATGTGTTGTGTGCACTATGCATTGTGTGCACTATGTGTTGGCTGCAGCTTTGAGCCTAGTTCATTGTTAGAATGCTTGATTATACTTACAAAGAAACACATTATATATGAACCAAGTATTATTATTAAAAGAGTGTGACCTTAAATACCTAGAAAAATTCTTATTATTAAAATTCAGGTCTGCACATTGGACATGTAATGAGCTGTTTTCCCAAGAAATGTGGGTAGGTGTCTATTCAAGCAGGAAAGCTTTCAAACACAGTATTCTATAGCAAACACTTCATACATTTTGAATACATGCCAAATTGTGATCTACCAACAATTTTGCAATGATACAGCCATGCAGAATGGCCATCTGGATATGACCTGGCAATGATACAACAAATGTTAAATGGCAAACTGGTTCCAAGCTTGCAATGACATAGTCATATTTAATAGTCATTTGTATATAATCATGCAATGTCCATCTGAATATAGCCTTGCAATGATATATCCATGTTAAATGGCCATCCATGGTTTCCAACCTACAGTAGCAATGATATGGCTATGTTAATTGGATGTCTGGTTGCAACCTTGCCATAATATAACCATGCCAACTGCCCATCTGGCTGCAACCTTGCTATGATATAACCATGCTAACTGCCCATCTGGCTGCAACCTTGCCGTGATATAATCATGCTAACTGGCCATCTAGCTGCTACCTTGTGATGATATAACCATGCTAACTGCCCATCTGGCTGCAACCTTGCAATGATATAACCATGCTAACTGCCCATCTGGCTGCAACCTTGGGGTGATATAACCATGCCAACTGCCCATCTAGCTGCAACCTTGTGATGATATAATCATGCTAACTGCCCATCTGGCTGCAACCTTGCTATGATATAATCATGCTAACTGCCCATCTGGCTGCAACCTTGCCATGATATAATCATGCTAACTGCCCATCTGACTGCAACCTTGGGGTGGTATAACCATGCTAACTGCCCATCTGGCTGCAGCCTTGTGATGATATAACCATGCTAACTGCCCATTTGGCTGCAACCTTGCGATGATATAACCATGCTAACTGCCCATCTGGCTGCAACCTTGCTATGATATAATCATGCTAACTGCTCATCTGGCTGCAACCTTGCTATGATATAAGCGTGCTAACTGCCCATTTGGCTGCAACCTTGCAATGATATAATCATGCTACATGGCCATCTTCTTGCAACCAGGCACTGTTATAACAATTTCTGATATATAAAGGCAAAATGACAGAAATGTCTTATTCTAGTTAACCTAAAACCAAGTTCCATTTGGAGACAATGCATATTAGTAAACACATTCTACTTAAACATAAATAAATGTACTCTAAATTTGATATAAATTTATTCTTAAATTCAACAATACAGAACAATGATTAAATCAAAAATTGATTTCTTTAGTACTCAAAACAACCACAGCTAATAAATTAAGAGGTACTGTATACCAAAATAACACAAGCTTACTTGACCCATAACAAACAATAATGGCAGTCCCGAAGTTCAGATCTTTACATAAAGAGTATCATGACCTTTGAGCCTGACAGATGCATTAAGAGATGGTACTAATGGAATGTTGCATAACTAATAACTTACAACAGCTAACACACTCCCCTCCTTCCATTTTGATAATTAATAAAACAAGGTTCGACAAGTTCTCAGCTTTTGAAGACAAAGTATCCCACTACTATGACAACCGTTAAAATGATGAAACCTAGAACCACGAGTAGTATTCTGTTCTGGATAACCCTGAAATAAAAGAGATAAAATTGGCATTTTATTATTGAAAAAATTAATAATTATGAAGCACTAGTATGTTTATACTGAAAATGCAAAACAGTATGTATAATACAGTAGCATATACAGGCAATACACGATAAAAGTAAAACAATGGCATATGATAACCATCTCCACAACACACTGACCTTTTCCTGCGACAATTTATAGCATTGTAGAACAATGATTTTACACTTCTTAAAAATGGAACCTGCTGCCCCCTCACATGCTGCTAAATATCCATCCATCCATCCATCCATCAATCAATCAACCAATCAATCAATCAATCAATCAATCAATCAATCATCAATCAATCAAGCAATGTTATTTCCATAGCGCCGAAAACCAATAAAATTGCACTAGGGTGCTTAACAGCAACAAAAAAACTAAAGTTTGTGGGCAAGTGCAAAAAGATGAGGTTTACAGATGTTTTTTTGTTGTTGTTAAATGGATTTCCCATTTTTTATTGTCTCAATTCCCCAACCCACCCAAATACAATTTATTGTACCTCAAAAATGTTTTAAGTTCCTTTTAACAGTCAACATGCTTATTCCATCGTTTTGAGTTCCTTTTAACAGTCAACATGCTTATTCCATTATTTTGAGTTCCTTTTAAAATTCAACATGCTTATTCCATCATTTTAAATTCCTTTTAACAGTCAACATGCTTATTACAGAGAGAGAGAGAGAGAGTTGAACACACAATTACAATGACGGGGTCGTCGCCTGCGTATTCGGTTATAATAGTACAAATGCTATCACGAAACGCTTAATACGACCCGGACGAGAACACAGGTACGACGTACGGACAGACATAACATCGACAACCAAGTCAATGTCCACGGCCTTTGATAACCAGTTGTGGTGCACTGGCGTGTCTACCCACCCCAGGATTGAACCCGGGGCCTCGTGGTCTGTAGACAGGTATGATAACCGCTACACCACAGTAGGTAGATGCTTATTCCATCATTTTAGGTTCCTTTTAACAGTCAACATGCTTATTCCATCATTGTCCTTTCTCCCAAGAAAACAAATGTTTATATTTTATTTGGCATACTAGAAAGAAAAAAAATCATTTAAAGTCCAGACAAATTATTGTTTTAATATCCTTTCAGGGCATGAAGTTATTGTTGAGCACATTCCATTTAACAACCCCCAACAAATATCCCCACCCATAGGCATGATTTGAGGAGGGGGAGCAAAGGGGCACTTGCCCTCAACTTTTTTCAGAATTTTTATCTTCTGTATTGTAATTTTTTGCATCTTTGCATGATCTTGTGGTTTTGTTTCCCCCCCCCCCCCACTTTTGACTTTGCCCCTCCACTTTCTGAGGCAGATCCTGCCTATGTCCCACCCCTGCAGTTATGTCCTCCCCTGCTCCAATGTACCTCACTGGGCACTAGAAAAGCCTCACACAATATTTCAATCTAAAATCCAGTCACAATCTCTTGAGATATGTTGATGACAGGTAACAAACAAACAAACAGGCAAAAACACAACCGCCGTCCAACTTAGCTGACGGATGGAATAATACAACAGCATATACAAGAAAAAGCTGAATATGATCGTATATGATAAACCACCCACATCCACAAAAATACCCTGACATTTTCGTCTACTTGTCACCAATGATAATAAATCACGGCTTCATGGTTGGATCTACAAAAATCCTTTCAAATGTCATTGCATAATAATGTAATTCACTAATGGGCGCATTAAACCCACAAATTCCCACAGGGTGAGAAAAAAGAACATTCAGGGTGTACATACTGTAGCATAAAATTACTGTAGCAGTTTGAATAGAGTGCTATGTATCTACATCAAGAAAGTCGGATTAGCATAATCGAGAAACATGTTCTCACATCGAAAATGAGATGTTGCTATGGTGATGAACTTTAAACTTATGTGAATGGAAGTAATCAATGTTGAAAAATTACACACCTGAGGACAATTTTTTTACAGGAAAAGATGATTTGATACCCCTGTTAAAACTCCTTAAGGTTTTGCAATTTGTTAATATTAAGGTCCTTCAAAATATGTTCCTGGGATTTCTTTGAATTTTCTAATTCTGTCTATATTCACTTACATACCAGATTTAGCCAAAAGATTTGCCATAGATCTGTAATGCTAGTTATTTGAATGGGAAAAGTTGAATATGCAATTGAAGTTTTAATCTTCATCATACCCTAAATTAAAATTTAGCAGTTGACTGAAATTCAAATATTTACATAACAAAGTTTGAGCCATTTCCCTTGCATAAATCACAACTTTTGAAAACCCCAAGAATTATTCAAATTCAAAATGGGCAAAACTCAAAAACTACAGAATTGAAATTTCTTTTTGGTGGCAACCTTTCCATATGCCTTTAATTCCTTTGCGCATGTGCCTTAAAGTCCTTCCCATATGCCTTTAAGTCCTTTGCATATGCCTTTAAGTCCTTTCCTATGCCTTTAAGTCCTTTGCATATGCCTTTAAGTCCTTTCCATATGTCTTTAAGTCCTTTGCATGTGACTTTAGCTCCTTTGCATGTGCCTTTAAGTCCTTTCCATATGCCTTTAAGTCCTTTCCATGTGACTTTTAAGTCCTTTGCATGTGCCTTTAAGCCCTTTCCATATGCCTTTAAGTCCTTTGCTTGTGCCTTTAAGCCCTTTCCATATGCCTTTAAGTCCTTTGCTTGTGCCTTTAAGTCCTTTCCATATGCCTTTAAGTCCTTTGCATGTGCCTTTAAGCCCTTTCCATATGCCTTTAAGTCCTTTGCATGTGCCTTTAAGCCCTTTCCATATGCCTTTAAGTCCTTTGCTTGTGTCTTTAAGCCCTTTCCATATGCCTTTAAGTCCTTTCCATATGCCTTTAAGTCCTTTCCATGTGACTTTTAAGTCCTTTGCATGTGCCTTTAAGTCCTTTGCTTGTGCCTTTAAGCCCTTTCCATATGCCCTTAAGTCCTTTGCTTGTGCCTTTAAGTCCTTTGCATGTGCCTTTAAGTACTTTGCAAGGCTTGTTTTAAACATTTAGTAGGTAATTAGCTTATATTTGGACTCAACAGTTGCCATTTTATTTTGTTTTGGGCTCAGTTCTTAGTTTTACATTCCTTCCTTTGTTTTGTGAACAATTTAGGTGTTTTGTTTCATATTTTGTAACTGGATTTTTTTGTTTGTTTCCCAGCTAGGAAAGACTTGATGTATTCTTTATATTTTTGCATCAAGTGTTTTCCATTTGGTATTCCAGTTTATGTGTTTGTGGCTGATAGCCAGTCAGGGTTGACTCTCAAGAGACCCCTTTCAGTATTGCTGTTCTACATTTTGAAGCATATCAATTTTTTGTATAAAGTTGTATTCTACTTAATTCTAGATTCTAGTTTTTTTGCCTTTGCTCGGTGCTTACACAAGTTAGTTTTTGATGATTCACAGTGTTTTATGGTTCACAGTTTTTTAGGCGACACAGCTTTATTTGTTTGTATAAAACTGCCAAAATGGCGGCGGAGGACAAATGTTAAAATCAACACTCAACACATTTCTGATCAATTCCTTAATTTCAGGTGTTGGCAAATGTTTAAAAAAAAATGACTGTCTGTCATATGAGGATATAGGATCACAAAAAAGTAAAAGTAACTATTCCATTATAAAGCATGATAAAAAGGCATCTGTGCCCTTTGACCTCTTCATCTCATATTTTAAAACCATATGTTTTACTAGTGTATGGTGGTTTGAAATCATTCTGGCAGTTTACAAACATAAAAGTTTAAATGGACGAAACACTTGAACACTTTCAATTTTGGGCAGGACGCCTAAACATAATGCTTATGGGATCGAAAGGTATCTAAGATAATGTTACACTTGACCCAAAGTCAAGCAGGCCTATGTTGTATTCTACTAGGCCTACATGATCGCAAAGTCAAGCAGGTGTATGTTGTATTCTACTAGGCCTACATGATTGCAAAGTCAAGCAGGCCTATGTTGTATTCTACTAGGCCTACATGATCGCAAAGTCAGGCAGGCCTATGTTGTATTCTACCAGGCCTACATGATCGCAAAGTCAAGCAGGCCTATGTTGTATTCTACTAGGCCTACATGATCGCAAAGTCAAGCAGGTGTATGTTGTATTCTACTAGGCCTACATGATCGCAAAGTCAGGCAGGCCTATGTTGTATTCTACTAGGCCTACATGATTGTTCCAATTTCTCCCATGAGCCTATGTAAATGCTGTATGAATTTCTTAGAAAAACTTAAACAATTTAATTGTCATGGTTGCATTCTCATGTAGAATAATATTCTACAAAAGTTCACTTATTTGTATCTCTAACCCTCACCTCACTTTATGTTGTTCCTCTGTTAATCGCAACCTTACCGCAGGAGGTTGGCAAAATTAATTCAATTTTGCTAATGGTGATTGTCAGAGAAACTTTTGTGCAAAGACATGTATAAATTTTAACAGTATGAGGAATTATTCAGCTGTGAAAACTATCATGTCAAAAGTCTATAGCATAGCATAGCAAGGTTTAACGTCCCAAAAGCATCCAGTGCTGGACATTATATCAAGAGGGCCACAGCCTTTGATAACCAGTTGTAAACTCACTGTTGCAGACCCACCGGGATTCGAACCCGGGACGTGTGAGTGAGATGACAAAGCACGAACAACTACACCACAGAGGTATGCAGCAGGTTAATTTGCAACAGGTCTTTGTTTTATTTCAGAAAGTTATTTTGTGTCAACAAATTTTCGCTTATTTTATGAGTAAAATAGTCTTCCTTAAATGATTTCCAACCTCATGAGAACATAGAGACAGTACACATATTCTATTACACAAAACATCCGATGATGCTATTCATTAATACAAATGGTTTGACCATCTAAAGTTACTTTCACATAAGTGGAAACATCTATTTTGATAAAAGCCAGAGACAAACCCTTACAAGAATGTTTTGATTTCCAAATTAACATAACTTATCTCAAAATAGCTCTTTTTAGAACTCTAGCCACAATTTTCCCAATACGTTATATGAAACTTTATACCCTTTAAGGGCCATCTGTCTTGATTAAAATGTGGTGGCGTACAATTTATTCCAAAACGATACTGATTGGGCTATCAATAAGTGCACACTGTACCATGGAGTTTCGACCGATCAAAACACAGGAAGTTGAGTGTTATTTACCTCATACGTTAGAGACGACAACTGGCCTTTAATGTGTTGCAAGCAATAATTTTCTTATGCAAATACCTAAACATTAGCAGTTCAGTTTGTACTTTTTGCAAACCCGATTTATGCAACGTGAAACCACACCTTCAGGCACAACTTCTTTATTTCATTTCAAAACATGGGAGTATTTGCTCGCCAAAAGACGGTTCTTTTGAAATGAGAGATATTTTCGCAAGGTGACACTACTGATCAGTCAAAATTTCCTCGATCTTCATGTAACAGATTTACTTTGAAATGCAAAAAAAATATTTCACAATGCAAAGGATTTATTTCAAACTGCATTTTTAAATATCTATTTAGGAGACAAAATTTAATTAAATCGAAAGTTGAGGTTTCATAGAAACCACAAATTTCATTTAAAGGGTACAAAGTATACCGCAAGAAAAAAACTAACTTTCATATTTTTTCAGTATTTCACTGTGTTTTTTTTTAGATAACATTACAAATTTTCTTTCATTATTTGCAGATTTTATTTTGACTGAAAAGAACTTGATATTCTTATCATAAAATCTTGGTAAATTATGTTCAATTAAAAGCATAATAATTATAACATTAAGATATATATCTAATCGCACAAATATCATTTTTACTATGTTGCAATTTCAATATCTTTGTATCAAATCCAAATCCTAACAAATGCTCCACTTACTTCGCTTAATTTGGATAATACTTCATTCATGACACAATGAAAAAAACTCTTGGAGATATTTCTACATATCACAATAACTGATATGAATGCTGACTAACTGATATGAAAGCTGACTAACTGATATGAAGGCTGACTAACTGATATGACGGCTGACCAACTGATATGAAGGCTGACTAACTGATGTGAAGGCTGACTAACTGATGTGAAGGCTGACTAACTGATGTGAAGGCTGACTAACTGATGTGAAGGCTGAATAACTAATGTGAAGGTTGACTAACTGACGTGAAGGCTGACTAACTGATGTGAAGGCTGACTAATTGATGTGAAGGCTGACTAACTGATATGAAGACTGACTAACTGATATGAAGGCTGACTAACTGATATGAAGGCTGACTAACTGATATGAAGGCTGACTAACTGATATGAAGGCTGACTAACTGATATGAAGGCTGACTAACTGATATGAAGGCTGACTAACTGATATGAAGGCTGACTAACTGATATGAAGACTGACTAACTGATATGAAGGCTGAATAACTAATAAGAATACTGACTAACTGATATGAAGGCTGACTAACTGATATGAAGGCTGACTAACTGATATGAAGGCTGACTAACTGATATGAAGGCTGACTAACTGATATGAAGGCTGACTAACTGATATGAAGGCTGACTAACTGATATGAAGGCTGACTAACTGATATGAGGGCTGACTAACTGATATGAAGGCTAACTAACTGATAAGAATACTGACTAACTGACATGAAGGCTGACTAACTGATATGAAGGCTGACTAACTAATATGAAGGCTGACTAACTGATATGAAAGCTGACTAACTGATATGAAAGCTGACTAACTGATATGAAGGCTGACTAACTGATATGAAGGCTGACTTACTGATATGAAGGCTGACTAATTTCATTTTCATATCAAATTTTTGATCTTGAACTGCTTATGTTTGTATTACATTTATAGGACAATTTGAACTGCTCTTCTAAGGTTAAGAACAATGCTCACATTAAAAGCATTAGTTCAAGGGATGAAGCAAGTCCATCTTATATGAAAGAGGACTTTAAAAGAAACAAAATGGTAAAGAAAGCATTTATAAATCTTATTCTGTTAAGGAGATATATAAGTTTAAAGTTTGGTGTCATTTTTGTAAAAATGACTGAAATTAGACTGGTAGTGATGTCAGTCTCAGATTGCTCATTCTTTATGTATTCTATTACATTTTGGCATGCGATTTTGTGGCTTAGAAATTATGGATATTTTAGGAAAGTAAGTAAGGCTAATTTTAATTTACCACCTGAATAAAGTTTGAGGAAAAATTATTAAAATAGTAAAAAAATTAAATAAATTTAATTTTTCTTTAAAATACATTAACAATTGTTAAGAATGGGAGGATAAGGGCTCCATTAACAATTGTTAAAAATGTGAGGATAAGGACGCCAACCTTCCATAGTAGACTTAGTACACCAGTTATTTCAACACAGATAAGACAGAGCTTTAAATTAAAATATCTCATTAACAGAATAAGCTATTTGAATACTTTCTTCACCATTTTGTTTCTTTTAAAGTCCTCTTTCAGATAAGATGGACATGCTTGACCCCTGAACATATCCTTTTATGTTAATTTATGAGAATATTTATCTTATCAAGTTCATCTGATATTAAGATATCTTTTCCAAGACAGTTTATTCTTGATTCCCCAAAGGGTATCAAAAAGTTGCATAAATATTGCATTTTTGAACAAAACTTGTCTCTGATTGACAGATATGATTTAACTCACAATTGAAAATGTCATAAAACACATTTGATAAATTGATAAACTAATAAATTAATAAATTAATAAATTAAGACATTTATTACATTCAATTTTTCTGATTAAAATCAAACTTTCGACACTAGAAGCAAATATTCAAAGTTAAACATAAAAAGGGACTCGGAATATTAAGCTCATTTCCAAACAGGAATTATTCAGAACATTTTTGTCGCTATCAATAAAAAGGTAATCGACATAAAAACTTCATTCCACATTATAATTGTATAGATGTTAAATAAAACTTTGCATTCTGTTTTGAAACATAAAATAGGTTGAAGAACATGTTTAATTAAACATGTTTGATTAAAAGAACATGTTTAATTAAAGCAACATGTTTAATTATAGAATGTACATGTAGTGTCTTTTTTTGCAATAGTTGATGTTTTTAAATTATTCCAGATTTTACCTACAAAACGTGATACAATCACCTGGGGGTGGGGGCACCTCCATATGTGAGGTATATATATGTATGTATGTATGTATGTATGTATGTATGTATGTATGTATGTATGTATGTATGTATGTATGTATGATGTATGTATATATATATATATATATATAAAATATAAATATATATATATATATATATATAATATAAATATATATATATATAAATATATATATATATATATATATATATTTATATATATATATATATATATATATATATATATATATCTATCTAAATATATATACATATATATATATATATATATATATATATATATATATATATATATATATAAATATATATACATATATATATATATATATATATATAATATATACATATATATATATTCATATATATATATATATATATATATATATATATATATATATATATATATATATATATATATATATATATATATATATATATATAAAATGAGCAGCCTGAGCAGGTTGTTTTTAAATTAATCATCTTCATAGTGCAGATCCCCAAAAATGAGGTTTACTCTGTTCATTTTGCACCGCTGGTCCATTTTTACAATATTTTTGTTGAATACTCATACTGCAGGTATTAAAATGGACTTCTTCTACACTGCGCGTATCAAAATTTGATAAATTCATACTGCAGTTGCTTAATAATCTGCCATACTGCGAGTATACTTTTTGGTTGGTGGGCTGCACACCCCTACCACTTTTAGTATGAAATGCTCCCCCCCCCCCCCTCCCCTCCCTCCGGGTGCAATAACTGATGTTTTCGAAAATAAGATATAGCTAATGGGACATGTTTTAAATTAATAACAGAATGTACTTTGAGTTAGTGCATGT
Organism: Chiridota heheva; assembly: GCA_020152595.1. Classification (NCBI taxonomy): domain Eukaryota; kingdom Metazoa; phylum Echinodermata; class Holothuroidea; order Apodida; family Chiridotidae; genus Chiridota; species Chiridota heheva. The sequence continues at coordinate 722,577 of JAIGNY010000785.1, read as the reverse complement.
CAGTCTTTGTTCTTTTCTTCAAACATTTTTTTTTTTTACTACTGTAACTATGATTGAATTTGTTTGAAAATTATTCTGGTTTTTACACACGGAATGGAACGTGATGTAATCATCAAATATTTAGAAAATCAGCCAAATGTAAACCTACAAAATTCTTGTTCATACACGATAAAATTTATTATTGAGGCTTTTGGGTACAATTAACAATTTTGTTGCAATGAAAATGTGATGCAAAGTCTAAATCATAAAAGCATTAACAATCAGAAAATTGTTCAATTATTTAAATGAAAATTTGGTTGACAAACAATCCTTTGTTTACACATTATTTCATACTTATTGTAAATCCTTTAATACTTAAAGAATTGGTTCACTTTACACAAGCCCTTCTTAAATGATAGAGGTTTGTTTGATTGTTTGATGAGGGCTTAAAGGCACCATGACAGCGAGGGTCAAATTGTGCCTGAGAGGTCAGATCAATCCAGAGGAAGAAAGAAAAGAAAACAGGGAGAGATTGAGAGAAACACGAGAACTAAAAGCCAGAAAGCTGGGATCGAGAGAAGCGGTGCATGGGTGAAAAAACATAGTGAGAAGGGGGTGGGAAAGGAGGACTAAATATGGTTGTAGAGGAAGCAAGATGAAGAAGATTATTTTATCCAGAGGGTTTTTCTGGAAGATCTCAGCTATTGAGTTGTTGGGAGCGAGGAAGTTCTGGGAAGGTTGTACATGGGGCAAGCAAGGAGAACGTGATGGACTGTAAGGGTGCAATGGCAATAGTTGCAGAGGGGTTGGGGGAGCCAATAAGGAGGTGGGAGTGAGTGAGGTGGGTGTGACCTATTTTAAGATGAATAATGTGAATGTTGTCAACATGGGAGAGGTTGTGGATGGTGGGTTTGATTGGAATGATGAGCTGGGTGATGTGGAGTGTGTTATCAATTTGGGAGTCCATGAAAGAGGACTTCAAAAGAAACAAAATAGTAAGGAATGTATACAAAAATCTTATTTCCTTGAGGAGATAATTAAGTTTAAAGTTTGATATCAAATCAAAACTAGTTGTAACATCACAGCCTCAGATTCCTCAGTCTTATTTTGTCCTGAGATTATGTGGCTTAAAAACTATTGGATATGTCAGGAAAGTAATAAAATATAATCTTTTAAGGGTAATTATAATTTAGCACCTGAAGAAATATAATTCAAATAGTAAAAAAGTTAAATAATATTTCTTTTAAATACATTAGCAATTATTAATAATGTGAGGATTAGGGCGGCAGCCTTTCATAGTAGACTTACTACATCAGTCATTTCTACACAAATAAGACTGAACTTTAAACTAAAATATCTCCATAACTGAATTAGATATTGAAGTAATTTCTTTACCATTGTGTTTCTATTGAAGTCCTCTTTCAAATAAGATAAAATTGCATGACCACTGAACTAATCCTTTAATGTGGAAAATTCGCAACTGCTATTGAAAGGCAATTTTCAACTAAAAAATGGAGATTTCAGCTATGTTTATAATTTCTAGGAGTTTTACTACACAGCTACAATAACTGCATGACAGTATCCATTGAACTTAAATATTTCACAGATGGGATTCAGATTTTTCCAAAATAAATTTTCTCTTTTGATAAGTTCAACAGCTGAAATCTGACATACTGATGTATTGGATATGTTCATTCCACCTGTTGGCATCACAAGAAACAATAGAGACACAAATCTTGACTTAAATAATGCATCCCAGCTCCCGTGCGAATTTAAACAACATTCCAAGTATGACAAGTTTCTTTATCAATGAGTAAGGCCTACGTCGTGAATTCAGCCTATATTCGGAAAATATACACAGTAGTTTGTGTTTGATTAAATTCAATGCCTTATCACCCATTCAATTATATTTTTCAAGTTTCCAGTTTTATGATTGGTCAATTTTGAAAAAAATATAAAAGGAGAAATGATCAACATTCTAAACAAGAATACCATTAATTACAATTCACATACTTCAAAATAAGTTATTTTTTTAATCTAAATGATAACACGAAAAAGAAGTTGTTTTTCCCAGATGCACTGCTTTCATAAATTAATTACAAAAACCCATCATAAAGCATCAGGGATCTTATTGTTTGTTTGATGAGAGTTTAACAGCACCACGACAGCTTGGGTCAAATTGTGCCTGATAGGTTAGATCATTCCAGAGGTAGGAAGGAGAGTAAACAGGGGGAGAATGAGAGAAACACAAGAACTAAATGCCAGAAAGCTGGGATCGAGAGAGGTGTATGGGTGAAAAAATAATGTAGAGAGAGAGGGGGTGGGGAAGGAGGACTAAATATGGTTGTAGAGGGAAGCATGATGAAGGAAGGAGATCATTTTATCCGGAGGTTTTTTTTTTTTGTGGAAGAGCAGAGTTCTTAGCTCCAGTGATGATGTCATACCCGTATCTCCAAATTTATTACAGAGACATGGGCATCATCGACTTTATTCTCTAACCACCACACACTGCAGAGGATTAATTAATCAAGTGCAAAACGACTGTCAGTTTTACACATTTTATCAACCCACCTTCAATACCCACAATTACCAACCACAAACTCTCTATCCATGATAATACCTTCCACCTGTCCACTGGAAGAGCAAAGCTACCATGAAACTTACATTTACAGCCCCCTCCATATCCTATACATACTTCTATTAACTGCCTTTGTGATACTGGCCTATATACAGACCTACACAATGTGAGATCTCTTTAACAAATTTACATATCTCACAAATATTACTTTACCACTTTCAGTATCTTCAAAATCCATTACTACTGCTCTATTTAAGACCAATCTGTTGGAAGATTTAAAGTGCTAATAATGCTAAAAATACATCTTATGTTTGATTGCTGGAGCGATAATTGCTGAGAAATATTAATTTATTCAAAGCATGAATAGCTTCTGAGTTGGCTTTATCAAAGTTTTCATATTTATTGATATAGATGCATATGTGGAGAAAAAAAAATATCAGTAAATCTTAAATTTTGAACTGGAAGGGGAGGGGAGGGGAAGGGAGGGGAGGAAGAGGGCACTTCCATATGTGAGGTACATAGATATGTGCCACCTGAGCAGGTGTCTTTTTTTTGTACTAAAAAATAGAAACAAATTCATTATTTTCGTAGTGCAGGTCCCCCCAAAATGAGGATTTACTGTGTTAATTTTGCACGGTTGGTTCATTTAAAAAATATTTTTGTTGAATACTTATACTGCAGGTATTAAAATTGACTTCTTTCATACTGCAGGTATCAAAATTGTATAATTTCATACTGCAGTTACAAAAAAATCTGTCATACTGCGGGTATGTTTTTTGGTTGGTGGGCTGCACACCCCTACCACTTTTAGTATGAAGTGCCCCCCTGGGTTTCAAACTTTAAATCAGCACCTGTATATCGCTAATAAACATCCCCCTGATTACATCCAGAGAAATACAACATACAGTACCTAAATCTGGATTTTGATATGGTTTGGTTTGTTGATGTTTAACGGCACCAAGTCACTCAAGAGTCAAAGAGGGTGTTAAAAACTAAGGTGCTTGAGTTAGGACAGAGAGGAAAGAGAGGTGGGATATAGAGAAGGAGGGAGAGAAGGTGAATAAGGAAAGGAGATTATGAAAGAAAGGTGAGGAAGGTAAGGCAGAGACGGGAAGGAAAGGGAGGTTTACTTTAGGTGGAATAAATTGCTGTTGCGGAGAAAGGTGATGAAGTTGGAGGTAGGATTGTTCTTGCAAAGATCGGAAATTGAGATGGAGGGGGAGAGGTGTGATCTGGAGTTCAGGTACATTGGACAAGTTAAGAGGATATGCTTGATCGATCGGTGTTGCATGTAGGGCAGAGAGGAGCAGAGGAGCCAGATAGCATGTGAGAGTGGGTGAAAAAGGTGTGGCTGAGGTGGATGCCGGTGATAACAATGTCCTCCCTGCGCTTGGAACTGTGCAGAGGGATATTGGGCTCCGATTTTAGGTTTGATGGTGTGAAGTTTGTTACTGGTCTTGAGATTCCAGGAGTCTTGCTAGGTCTTACTGAGGTAGCTGGAAGTGGAGAAGCGGAGGTCCGAGTGCGGGATAGGAAAGAGAGAAATGTGATTTGACGGATCTTTGTTGGTGGCTTTGTCGTTGCCGGGAATGCCGACGTGGCTGGGATCCAGATTTTTTTTTTTAAATTCCTGAGGAAAGAGCATGAAGTTTATTGAGGATTTGTAGGATTTTGATATGGTTACCTATCTCCCTGTCGAATTTGAACATTTAATTCAGGAGTCAAGCAAATCTATCTTATATGAAAAAGAAGTTCAAAAGAAACAAAATAGCGAAGAAAGAATTCAAAATGTTTATTTCCTTAAGGAGACATTTAAGTTTAAAGTTTGGTATCATTTGTATAGAAACAACTGAAATCAGACTAGTTGTGATGTCATTCTCATGCCTCAAATTCTTTATGAATTCTATCATATTTTTCCTGCATTCCTGTTGTACTTTTAAAAACCATTGGATGAGTCAGGAAGGCAGTAAAACACAATCTATTAAGGATAATTATAATTTACCACCTGAAGAAGGTTCGAAGACAAATCATTCAAATAGTAAAAAGTTAAAGTCAATTTTCTTTAAAATATATTAATAACTGTTAAGAAAGTGGGGATGAGGATGCCACCCTTCCATAGTAGACTTACTACACCAGTCATTTATACACAGATAAGGCAAGAGTTTAAAATTTGAATATCTTTATTGAAACAGAATAAGCCATTGAAGTGGTTTCTTCACTATTTTGTTTCTTTTAAAGTCCTCTTTCATATAAGGTACACTTGATTGATGCTTGTTTGATGAGGGCAACAGATAGGGTCAAAATGTGTCTGAGAGATTAGATTATTCTAGAGGTAGGAAGAAAAGAAAACAGGGGCAGGCTGAGAGAAATACGGGAACTAAAAGCCAGAAAGCTAGGATCAAGAGAGGAAGTGCATGGGTGAAAAAAGGGGTGAAAGTAGAGGGAGGGGGTGGGAGAGGAGGACTTAATATGGTTATAGAGGGAAGCATGATAAAGGAAGGAGATAATCTTATCTGGATGGTTTTTCTGAGAGAGCTCGGCTATTGAATTGTGGGGAGCGAGGGAAGCTCTGGGTAGACTGTACAGGCGGCAAGCAAGGAGGACGTGGTGGACTGTGAGGGTGCAATGGCAATTGTTGCAAAAGGGTGGGGGGAGGGAGCCACTGGATTGACCACTGGACTAATCCTTAAAACAAACTTCCAAGCTCAACAAGGTTACTTACCTACCAAAGAAAAAGCAAAGATATCAAGTACTTTGCCACAAATATTAATGTCCCTTAAAAAAGTCCCTTAAAAATGTATCCAATGACTTGGCATTTGATGTTTAAAGGAGACATAAAGCCAACTATTTTAGCTTGGTATACGATAGAAAATGAAAAAAATACCCCAACTGCCCAAAGGCTTCATTCTAAAATCTTATTCTATTCTTAAGTTATCCAAGTTTGAAGTTGTAAGATGGACGCTGCCATTTTGTCTTAATTTTGTGTGGAAATCACTCCAATAATGGCATAAATTGCTAGTACACATAATGTATATCTTTAGAATTCTTTACAATTTTCTTTCTAAAATGCTTTAACATGGAAGTTATAAGTGCTTGAATCATTGATATCAAATACACATAAAACTTTTGATTAAAATCATTGCAATAGACTTTCCACACCAGTCTTTTCTACACAAACGCAAATTTAAAATTGAACATCTCCTTAATGGAATAAGATATTGAAGTAGTTTTTATACCGGTTTTTTCAATTAAAATCTTCTTCATATAACACAAACTTGCTTGACCACTTTAAGTCATCCTTTACAAAATTGGAATTTCTCTCCTTGAACTGGCAAAGAGGCAAGACAAAGGATGGACAAGCTGACCTTAGATAATGTAGAACAAAAAGTCATAAATAATAAATAACATCATTACATGTAAAACCTTGAACCCCACAGAGCAGCCACCTTTGCTAAAACCTCTTGGGTGGTCCTTTAACTTATGACTGCTGGCAGAAACAGATGTTGCTCCCACTTGACACTTATCACCTTTTTTTTTTGTTTAATAAAAATAAATTAATTTTGGGGTTCTAAAAGGATTTTGCTTTGTCCATTTTGTATTTGTACAAAATTAAAATCTTTGTGTAACTTTTAGTTACCTCGCCAACACAGTTGGATGGAGGTTTTTGCCTCTGTTTGTTTGTTTGTTTGTCTAGTGCTTAATGAAGAAGTGATTCAAATTTGAGACATATTGGAAAAGGACATGTTTTCGCCCTGTTTGTCTGTCACCATAATAGCTCAAAAACTGATGATTGGATTTGAAATAAATTTGGAGTGTGGCTTTGTTACTGCTTACGGAAGAAGTGATTACAATTTCAGACATATTGGAACAGGAGAAGGGTGAAATGGAGGGAGGGGAGGGGGGGGTGAGGACATGTTTTTGCTCTGTTTGTTTGTCTGTCATCAAGATATCTCAAGAACTGATGATTGGATTTGGATTTAATTTGGTGTGTAGTTTTGTTACTGCTTAAGGAAGAAGTGATTAAAATTTAAGACATTGGGAAAGGGGAAGGGTAAAAATTAAAGGGGGGGGGGTGGGGAAATTTTAAGGCGAGTTTGTCTGTTATCAAGATATCACAAGAACTGTTAATTTGATTTTGATTAAATCTGGTGTGTGGTTTTGTGATTAAGATTTGGGACTAAATGCAACAGGGGAAGGGCAGAAATTGAGGGGTGGGGAGTTTTAGGATGAGATCTGTCAAAACTAAGTTGTCAAGACTATAAGTTGAAACTTTCCAAAGGAATGTGCTGAACAATGACTTTGTGTTCTGAATGAAGATCCAAACTAATAATTTTCTAGACTCAAAGAGACTTTCATCAAGTGTTCTCTGGAATCAAAGAAAACGAAACACTTGGTTTCTGCCATGAATGGAAAATCATGGAATGTGAATCCTGGCTGAATAGAGCTCAAACAATGATGCTTCACTTGAATAAAACTGGAAAAAATGGTATGTACGCCTTGGAAGAAATCCAGTCAGAAGATAATCTTCAAGTATTCAGATTGCAAATGTTCATTACAGATCAAAACTTGGGGATCAATCTTAGTGGGCCAAGGATTTCTGAGGTAGATTATATTGGGTATGGGGATCAAATGAACATGAGCATATAGCTCTCACCAATATTACATACTTAAGTGATCTCATAATTTCCGATACAATGACTTCTCCAGCTTGAGCAGCCAGAGGGGCAGGATATTCTGAGTTTTTTGGCGTAAAATTGAAATAATTGGTGAAACATTGTGGGCTTTTGATACAGAATTAGACATTTTGTGTCCAAAATTGATGACTATTGGTCCAAAATGAAAGGGCTTGGCCCAAACTTCAAGATAATTGGTCTGAAATAAATAATTCATTCTGACACAAACAAAAGACACCATCACAATCTTTTTAAAGGTATGTTGTTAACCAGAATCCATCAGAGAGGTAGGGGGGAGGGGGAGGGGGAGTTTCATCATTCCCCTTTTGAATATAGGTTTCCTTTTGAACAAAAAAACAACTATTTTATTTCCTAGTTATGTCAGAAAGGCATTGTGTCAAATTATTTTGAGGATAGTTTCCGTTCTATAAATTCACTTTTGAGTGAAAATTGTTGGAATTCTTTTCCAAATCTATTATTCGCAGGAATCTAACAATTAATGCATGTCAGGACAGACAGATGAGCGAATGGTAAAGATTCTATATCAACATTGACCAACATCATTGGTGAGGGGATATTAAAGTGTCTTTCTCAAGGACACAACACACGACTCAGACTCATGTCGGGAAGCGAAGAAAGTACCTTTGGAATATGAATTTAACTCTCTACCACGCTGCTTCCTTAATTAAGGTCTATGGATAGGTTTCCACAAGTTTTTTGTTCAACTATGTACTGAAAAGAGCATTACAATTTTATTTTGAGTTTAATAGTTGTAAAAGAAGATCATCATAAATCATTTGTTTCACTTATATCTCAAGCAGTGAGTATTGCTTAACTTTACTTAAAAAATAATAATAAACACACACACACCCATACCTGTACATTATGACCGAGGACTTTGACAAAATCATATAAAAAAACCTAGCCCTAGTTTAAATTACGTCAAAATCTCCCTCTGAAGATTCTAATACATTTGCATGCAAATTCTACCAAGGACCCATAATCAAATTTTTCTGTCGGTTTTCAATTAGGTCCTCAGACGATCGATGGTTTAACAGGAACAGGTCCTTGGTATCTAGTCTAACAGGAACAGGCCCTTGGTACCTAAGGAATACCCACACACACACATTTGGAAATTCAAGATGCTTGTGAGGACTTGACCAGAAGCTTGTGTTAACAACCATCACACAGATTCAGACATTCATGAAAACGAGGACCCTTTTCAAATTACGTTAGACAACCCCTTTGATGTTTTTAATCCATTTGCATGCAAATCCGTCAAAAGACCATTATTTGAGTCCTAGGTCGAAAAGTTAGTCCGCGGTTGTTCGCTGTAAAACAGGTTCAGATCCTCGGTAGCTTAAAATTACACACACACACACAAACACACTTAAAAGTCCTATTAAGGCAAAATAACGCTGTAGTTTTCAAGTTATGAGTAAATGAAATTTGAACATTTTTTAATTTATTGAAGAAATGTGAAGTATGAGCAGGAAAACTCAAAATGCTTTGTTTTTCTTCTATATAATTCTTCCCTTAATTTCAGACCTGGAAAATGTTCAAAATGCCTTCTCCAGCTTACCAGCTTGAGGCTGGTTGGGGGTATAGTAAAGATCAAATCCTCTTTATCAGAATTCTCTTTTATAATTCTTTAACCCCTTTTTAAAGAGAAATGGTAGAGGGGTAAAAAACAATGGATAAGAAAATAGAGACTATTCCTCATACCTTTTGCTAACCTCACAAGAGTAACGCAAAATTTGCTACTTGCAAAATAACCTTCAAAAAGCTGTAAAATGGCCAACTGTTAACCGATTTTGATAAAATGTTTTGCTTTCTTTGTTTCTTCATTCTTTGTTTTGCTTTCTTTGGTTTTTTGGTACATTTTATATCAATTTAGCTCATGTTGCCTCTAACAAATCATCTTGCATGACTGTTGTCATCAGAATGCAATGTTCTTTTAAAAGATATTCAACTAAATAATTTCATAAATAACATAAAATTTACCCTCTTATTGGAATGAGTTCAAACAAAATGGAAAGACATGCTCACTATACCCACCTTCTCATCATTGCACTTAAAACTCGTGAACTTTGACCCAAATAGGCATCCGATTCTTTTAACTGAAACAAAGAAAAAAGATAGAAGTACTTAACATTATGAAATAGAGGCAAGAAAACAGAACAGTTATAAAATGGATACTGTAAGCAGCTCTAGGTTAATGTGTAAGCAATTGGTGTGCATTGAGAATGTCTATGTGTATACCAATTTGTTGCACCATGGCACAGGAATGTCACCCTGTGGCATCAACCCCAATGGCTGGATCCTGGTAGGGTCCGGGGGGCGCGATGCCCTAATGGCTGGATCCAGATGGGGTCCAGGGAGCGATACCCCAATGGCTGGATTCCAGTAGGGTCCAGGGAGCGATACCTCAATGGCGGGATTCTGGTAGGGTCCAGGAGGCGATGCCCCAATGGCTGGATCCCGGTAGGGTCCGGGGAGCGATGCCCTAATGAGAGATAAAGGTGAGAAGCAGTACATCAGTTGAAGGGGTCAATAACCTGCAAAGCTTTGTGTGTGATCCATGTCTTGATTTTGTTATGAACTTCAGTGTTATCTACCTTCAGACTGATGTCTTCCAAGGACATATCATTGTTTTCAGTTGTATTCAGGCTATTGTTTGATTTCCTTTCAGACAACATTCACATTCCATTATTTTATTTTCATGCCCAAAACTAATTGTTTTAATTTCGTTTCATACCCAACCACTCAATTTTCTTGGATTGTTTGGATTTTCATTCAGAGCATGAATATTCATTGCTCAGCACATTCCAATGGAAAGTTTGAACTAAGTCTTGACAGAGCTTATCCTAAACCATCCCCACCCCTCCATTTCTGCCCTTCCCCTGTTCCAATGTCTCAGCTTTTGATCACCACATCCTTAAAGGAGACATAAAGTCTCATACAATATGATAGAGGATACAAATCTTAACCAACTACCAAAAACAGCAAGTCAAAATCTTATTTCTATCTCAAGTTTTGTATGTTTGAAGTTGACACATGGAAGGCTACCATTTTGTTCAATTCTGAATTGAAATATTGTGCATGATGACATAATTTCCCCAATAGGGACATGAGGAATTGAATTTATTTCTTTATAAGATTAAAGTTTTTATTCCAAAATGATGTGACTCAAAATTTTAACAGAATATTCTGTTAATTTCATGTGTAACAGAATATTCTGTTAATTTCATGTGTACACAAAAAAATTCCTTGACCCTTAAATAATATTTGTTCTTCTTCTCATAACCTAGAAATTTTGTGGTTTGTTTGTTTGATGAGAGTTTAACAACACCACAACAGCAAGGGTCAAATTGTGCTTGAGAGCTTAGATCATTCCAGAGGTAGGAAGGAGGGTAAACAGGGGGAGATTGAGAGAAACACGAGAACTAAAAGCCAGAAAGCTGGGATTGAGAGAGGTGTATGGGTGGAAAAAATAATGTAGAAAGAGAGGGGCATTCCAACATCCTGCTGGGCTGATGACATCATAATCTGCATGTTTTAAAATCAAAATGGTGGTTTATAGTACAATTTAGTAGTATAATTAAAGCTTTTAATAATTGTAAAAAATTGTGTTAGATTAGGGTATGAAACTTGGACAAAAAAAAATTGTTATTTCTAATTCTATCATATGAAATAAGGATTATGTCAGACTTTATGTCTCCTTTAAGCAGCAAACAACACATACAAAATTTAATCCAAATCCAATTATCAGTTCTTCAGATATCTTGATGGCAAACAAACAAACAGACAAAATTTTAATGACTTTTTTCTGAAGCAGTAACAAAATCACACACCAATTATAATCAAAATTCAATTATCAGTTATTGAGATATCTTGATAACAAACAAGCAGAGGCGAAAACATAACAACCTCCGTCCAACTTTATTGGCGAAGGTAATATCTTTGAGATTCTTACCGTGTAATTCGATTTTGTATGGACTGATTTTACAATGCAAGTGCATTTACAAAATATCCTTCCCATAACCTCTTGAGTGATGTGATGGTTTTACCCAATGAGAATGATCAAAATCAGGATATCAAATGATTCAAACATGTAAATTTGCTGATGACACTATAAGCTCTACAGGATTGTTGATGAGGCCAGAGATTTCTCACTTTAGCAAACTGATCTGGATAAGTAAGTTTCTTGGTCCCAAACATGGCAGATGTCATTCAATGTTGATAAATGCAAACTTATTTATTTTGGTCAGAGCAATCTGGGTTTTGATTACTGCATGAATGGTTCCAATATCGGTTGTGTTGATAAAGAAAGGGATCTAGGTGTTGTCATAACTAGCAATCTGAAGCCTTCTAAACTGTCCTTTAGCAGCTGCAAGGGCAAATAGGATGCTTGGTTTGAAGAAAGTTTTGTTTTCTTGGTAGAAAGGTTCTTAAATTGTATAAGCAGTTAGTCAGGCCTCATGTTGAGTATGTAATTCAGGCTTGGAGTCCCTTTTATGAGAAGTATAAGTTTATTTTGGGACAGGTTCAGCGAAGGGCCACTAGACTTATTCCTGAAGTATGAAATCTCTCTTTGAATCTAGGTTGTGAATTATTGGTTTGACCACACTTGTGTTAGGTAGAGTATGTGGTGATATGATTCAGGCTTCCTGTAATTTCTTGCATGCTTCAGCTAATCCTCATGTGACACATTGTAACAGTTTTAAGTTAACCCAAGAGTTCTCACTGATATATGTTTGGCATTTTAGCTTTTTGCAAAGAGTTGTTAATGAGTGGAATGGTTTGCTTGAGTGGTTAGTTAGCTCCAATTCTGTTCACAATTTCAAAATTAACATTGATAAGTTCTTTACGAACTCTGGGCACCTTTTATTTGTTCTGTATTTTTCTTTTGCGATGGTGTTAGTTTGGGCTTTTTATGAGGTGACTTGCCCTGCTTAGCCCATCCATTATCTTGCTATGTTATGTTTGATCTTTGATTGATATGATGATTTCAGAGCAATACAACCAGTTTTGACCAATCGAATTACTCAATATATTCCCAGTTGAAATTTACATATATTGATTTTGAGACTTACTGTATTACTGTATGGCACACCAGGCGAACCATAGATTGCAAATCTAATGTATATAAAACACAATTAAGATTGATAAGGTAAACATACTAATTAATCTTGTATCTTCATTTTCAAGTAAATTACCTTTTTTGAAGATCTGCCTTTTGCCAAGGTTAAACATATGGGGTGCTTTGCTAATATTGATTTCCAATCATGCGACTTTTATATTAAAACTATTCTTAGTAGCAAGGAGTTTCTTTATTATCAATTTTCATGCAAGCCAGGGTTTAGAAAAGTAACAAACTCTAATAAAAACTATCATTTACAAAAACAAAAATCACATATGGGCCATTCCCTTGCTGGTCACACATGTAACGTAACAGAAAATGGCCCCATTGGACCCCCTGGTTCTCCCCGGGATCCACTGTGACCATTCTCTTGCTGGTGATAGCGGGGATATTGATGATAAGTTACATTTTTTATTAATTTGCCCTTTCCATTGAGATCTGTGCTCGAAATACCTTCTTTTATTCAATCCAGCCTGACTTGCATAAATTAAGTTTTGTCCTGCATACATTGAAGTCACATGAACCAGCCTAACATATCCCCTTTATTTCTTACAGGCATATTCCCATAATTTTTCATTTTTAAGCCTACCTGTACCCGACACCTGAGTTTGTCCTAAAAGTCAGATATGACAATTACCAAACCGACTTCCTGTCCAGTGTATTGTGTTTTCACTCAAAACAATTATTGTTTATCTGCCATTCCCATGGACACTACAGCCAAGTAGCCCAAGTTTATTTGTGTGTATAAGATTACAGAAAGCCAGTACTGAATAATCATGGCCCTTTTGTGATTCAAATCACTTATCCGTGTCTCAGTGGGAGAAACTTGTTTTAAACTGGTGATAAAAATAGCTGTGTATCATATGCCTGAGGTGATATGTGCATAAACTGTGAATGATTGATGGACCATTTCTCCTAAGGAAAGATATTGCTTTATGTATATATGATAGAGGACTATCAAAGGAACTGCTCAATGCAAAAATCATGGTGATATCTTTTTCCATTTAGGACTTATTGCATGTCAAAGATTGCGCGAGCGCGTTGAAAAGTTATGTCACGTAAAATGGGATGTCATAAAGGAAGATCCAGGGCAATTCTCTGCATTTCAATCAAACGAAAAAATGTTTCTCTAATACTTAAAAATGTAAGGTTCATGAGCAAATGAGCAATCACATTCTTATAAAGTGTATGCACTACCGCATCTCAATAATAAAAAAATAAAAAAATGCCTCCAGTATTTTAGGAAGATTATTTTAATTAACTTTCAAAGAAATACACAACAATTGTCTTGGATTTGCGTTTGTGACATCACACTGTACTCTGTGAAGTCACTTTTCAATACACTTGCACAATCTTTGAAATGCAATTACTTCAAAACGGAAAAAGATATCAACACTATGAAAACTTTAACACATGTGAATTTGTCAAAATCTGTTAAAATGTTCTGCAAAATTAACTGCCATGAAAAAATCAGTACTTTTTATCTTAGATTTCCCCTGAAATTCACTGCTGTTAAATTCTCTCCAAATACCCAAAGAAATAATAGATGTGTACTTCAGCTGTCACTCCTCCATAAAAGATAAACAGGTCTGGGCATTACAGAGAAGATTTATGACTCTTGGGGTTGGAAAGGTCAATTCTGTGTTATTGTTTTGATAGCAAGGAAGTAATAAGAATGAAAAATCTAGAAAAAGAGGAAGAAGAAGAAGTGGAATTGCATTTGATATTGTCCTATGTTACTTGTAGAATACATACTTCATAAAAAAAAAATGTGTTTGCAGTGTTTTCATCAATCAGGGAGATAAACATGCCCTGGTTGAGTACATGTAACATTGTTTTTATTTGATGCTTTTTATTATTTTAATTCAAAGCTGAGTTAAACAAGAATAAATAATATCATTTTATACTGCTTGCACCATGGTCCCAAATAGTAACTCCATGCTTTTACAAACAAAATTCAAAGGATACAAATGCTCTTTTAACTCTTCAAGAGCAAAGAAATGCCTAAATGAGTTATTTCAGGTTGTGAATATAGCATAGGCCTAGTATAGTATTACTGAACCAAGCATCTTATTTTCTGAGTCAAAACAAAATGCATGAAATCAGCTTTTTTTTTTTTTTTAATCTGAACATCTCTGACCGAAGTAGCAATAATTCAGAAATATGATATACGCACTTCTGAATAAAATGTGGAGAATAAAAACAGAATTTTTGTGGGTGTAATAAACATCACTTTTTCCTATCTTAAGTTTAATGCCATGAGGAAAACCAGGACCATACTTGCAGAGGCGTAAAGATCAGATCGAAAACCAGGACCATACTAGCAGATGCGTAAAGATCAGATCGAAAACCAGGACCATACTAGCAGAGGCGTAAAGATCAGATCGAAAACCAGGACCATACTAGCAGAGGCGTAAAGATCAGATCGAAAACCAGGACCATACTAGCAGAAGCGTAAAGATCAAATCAAAAACCGTCCATACTAGCAGAGGCGTAAAGATCAGATCGAAAACTAGGACCATACTAGCAGATGCGTAAAGAATAGATTGAAAACCAGGACCATACTAGCAGAGGCGTAAAGATCAGATCGAAAACCAGGACCATACTAGCAGAGGCGTATAGATCAGATCGAAAACCAGGAACATACTAGCAGATGCGTAAAGATCAGATCGAAAAGCAGGACCATACTAGCAGATGCGTAAAGATCAGATCGAAAACCAGGACCATACTAGCAGATGCATAAAGATCAGATCGAAAACCGGGACCATACTAGCAGATGCATAAAGATCAGATCCAAAACCAGGACCATACTAGCAGATGCGTAAAGATCAGATCGAAAACCAGGACCATACTAGCAGAGGCGTAAAGATCAGATCGAAAATCGGGACCATACTAGCAGATGTGTAAAGATCAGATCGAAAACCGGGACCATACTAGCAGAGAAGTAAAGATCAGATCGAAAACCAGGACCATACTAGCAGAGGCGTAAAGATCAGATCGAAAACCGGGACCATACTAGCAGAGGCGTAAAGATCAGATCCAAAACCAGGACCATACTAGCAGATGCGTAAAGATCAGATCGAAAACCGGGACCATACTAGCAGATGCGTTTAGATCAGATCGAAAACCGGGACCATACTAGCAGAGGCGTAAAGATCAGATCCAAAACCAGGATCATACTAGCAGATGCGTAAAGATCAGATCGAAAACCAGGACCATACTAGCAGATGCGTAAAGATCAGATCGAAAAGCAGGACCATACTAGCAGATGCGTAAAGATCAGATCGAAAACCAGGACCATACTAGCAGAGGCGTAAAGATCAGATCGAAAACCAGGACCATACTAGCAGATGCGTAAAGATCAGATCAAAACCAGGACCATACTAGCAGATGCGTAAAGATCAGATCGAAAACCAGGACCATACTAGCAGATGCGTAAAGATCAGATCAAAAATCAGGACCATACTAGCAGAGGCGTAAAGATCAGGTCGAAAAGCAGCACCATACTAGCAGAGGCGTAAAGATCAGATCGAAAACCAGGACCATACTAGCAGAGGCGTAAAGATCAGATCGAAAACCAGGACCATACTAGCAGATGCATAAAGAACAGATCGAAAACCTGGATCATACTAGCAGATGCGTAAAGATCAGATCGAAAACCAGGACCATACTAGCAGAGGCGTAAAGATCAGATCGAAAATCAGGACCATACTAGCAGATGCGTAAATATCAGATCAAAAACCAGGACCATACTAGCAGATGCGTAAAGATCAGATCGAAAACCAGGACCATACTAGCAGATGCATAAAGATCAGATTCGTGCAAACAGCGACTTGTCTTCCAACTCAATCACACTTTCATTTTTCTTCAAGTAATTTAGGGCTGTCCCTGAAAAAGTTTCTTCAGCCTTCACCACAAGACACATGATTTATGACCACTTACTAAGTGCATGGAGCTATTAGGCAAAAGCTCCATGCTACTGTAAGTGGAAGATTTAAACAGCTGTAGTTTGAAGGTTGCTTCCCTAGTGTTAGTAAATACTACAGCAGTAAATTCTCTTAAGGTTGCAAGAACAGCTGTACTTTTTTAGCTTTAACAGATTTTTCTACTGAATTATTTAACAGTGGTGAAATTTAACAGATTTTCAGAACGAAAATCTGTTAGAATGTTCATAGTGCACCATGATTTTTATACCAAATTGTTTCTTTCATAGTCCTCTGGCATAAATATGAAAGGTTACAGGAATGTTCCTTTAAGATACATGCATCTCAAAGTCAAATGTCTTGTTTTGCAATGTATACAAAATTGTTTCAACAGTTTGGGCAAAGTATTAAAGGAATATTCCATGGTTTTTTTGGAAAATTTTATTTGGAAGAGCATACTTTTAGAGCCAATTTGGTACAAAACTCAGGTTGATATCATATTCCATTCAGGAAATATAGATTTTTAAAGATTTTCCATTTGCATTTTAAAGTTTTTGTACGGTATGATGAATTCGTGTTTGATGATGTCATAGAGGCAATCCATTGCAAATGTTTATGTATTTCTTTGAATGTTAATTGGTTCTTTCTGTATGATTAAAAACAATTTTCCAAAAAATATTCAAGTAGGATATATTTGGCAATGTATATAAATACCTAACTTTCATCAATTTATTTTTCTAGCAGGTTTTACTAATAAAAAATAATAATAGATTTTAATAAAATACATCAACAATGTCTTGCTGTGATATCATACTAAGCCTTTTCCTATTTGCTTATTGGCATTTTTTGTGAGCCTTAAAATTTCAATATCTTCTGGTAGGAATTACATATCAACATAATTTTTGTACTAAATTGTTTCTAATATTTTTCTCTTCCTTATGAAAGGTTACAAAAAAACATGGGAATATTCCTTTAAATAAAACATGGGAATATTCCTTTAAGGAAAACATGGGAATGTTCTTTTAAGGAAAACATGGGAATATTATGGGAATATTCCTTTAAGGAAAACATGGGAATATTCCTGTAATGTTGTCATATGAAATGTGTTATGTATACCCTGGTTAGTTACGCAAATGTTTGCAATGTAACCATAATCCATACTTTCCTAACAATATTTTTGTATTACATTAAGTACCATTTTTCACTTTGACAACATGTGCAACCCAAACCTGAATTGACTGATGGTAAATAACATTGGAAAGTAGTAAAACACTTTTATCAGTTCTTTTCAGAAATATCAATCAACACTGAAAACATTTAATCTAACTTACACACTGACTACAATGTTGACCCTTGGATTTAATGAGACCCACATATTCGACTCAATTTCACAATGACCTACAATACTTGTAAATTAAAGTAAAA
The DNA here is from genome assembly GCA_020152595.1 of Chiridota heheva. Taxonomy (NCBI): domain Eukaryota; kingdom Metazoa; phylum Echinodermata; class Holothuroidea; order Apodida; family Chiridotidae; genus Chiridota; species Chiridota heheva. Next base: position 704,856 of record JAIGNY010000785.1, on the reverse strand, counting down.
TCTTTAAAAAGCATGTTTTGTTTACAACCGTTTGTAGGATGATTGCACATAGATTTTGTTTAAGCTACACATCATAAAGTGTTTTGCTCAAGTCAGGCAAGCTGGATGATCTCACCTGTTTCTGAAAACATTGCAGAATTTTCTACCTTACAAAATACACAGTTGCAGATGCAAAATCAAAACCACACAATTGCTCTTCATGTCAAAATCTCCCAAAGCATGAAAGATAAGAACAATTTAGATTTAAATTAATTCTCCTCATGGATTCAATGCAGTGGTATAACTAGGCTGGTGCATGGTGACAATACAGTAAGAACATTTAAAAAAAAAACCTTACTTGAAAAGCCAGCCACAGCGCCTTGTGGTGATATAAAAGGCACAGACAATAATCAAACAGGGCCTGTGTACTCTTTAGGCCCCATTTTGATATCCAGGATGGGCCCTTCCTGGAGTTCCTTTCTGTTCCTCTTGCTATAATGATGGACCCTTCAATCATAAGTCAGGCCCATAAAAAGAAAGATAAATGGGCCGTTTCTTTCTATCATGATGGGCCCCTTTAGTCATATGTTGGGCACTCCAAAAAGATAAATATATTGGGCCTTCCTTTCAGTCTCTTGTTATTATGATGGGCCCTTCAATCATAAGTCTGGCCCACTGAAAACTGTAAGATAGATGGGACCGAAAATACAAAAACAATTTTTAAAAAGTTGATGGGCCTATCCTGACCTGTCCTGATAGCAAGGAACCTAAGTCTAGCCCACCAAACAATACAGATTTATTAGTAAATATCAAATGGAGCAAAATGTGAATTGGAATCTTGTTGGGCCCTCTCTATTCTTCATAATGACAACAAATACAGACCAAAATAGGAATCTAAACCAAATCCCATTCTCAGCCAGGAATGCCTGAAAGTGCCACTGCCACTCCGGGCATCTATAGGGGTTTCAAATATGAAAAATTGCTCACTCCAGTCACAACCATGGGTTGGGGTGAATGTGGACTCTCCTTGGGGGTCCCATTTGAATGGCTGCACTAAGCCCTGATGCCCCTAGCTACATGTATGCCACTGGTCCAATGGCTTTTAAAACAGCATAACTATGCCACTGTTATGCAATAGAGGGGGCTATTTACCAACTGAGATATCACTACAGCTAGAGAATATTACTCTTGTTCAGGTTTCATGAATAGCATATGAAATAGCACATAAATGGTAAAGAACATAAATGGAAATCAATTGCATTTATTGAGACCCACATAAGTCATTTCAAGATAATCAACCTATATTTATGAAGATAAAATCAACAAGAATTCAAATTAAAACCACAAGTTTTTTAAATTTCAAAACAAAAAGCCTATTTGTGGTATGTCAAATTATTGCACAGTAATGTACTCCCTGTTTAAGCTAAACATCATAAAGTGTTGCAAAAGAAAAATGCGAGTTACATCTAAAAAGTCTGCTCACGTACGACAAGATGGGCGATCCCACCTGTTTCTGAAAACTTAAAGGAATTTACTACACTACAAAACACAGCTGCAGATCTGCAAAATCAAAACCACACAATTGCTCTTTATGTCAAAATCTTCCAAAGCATGAAAAATAAAAACAATTTAGAGTTGAATACATTCTCCTCCAGCATTTTTCATTTAATACAATTAACTATGCCACTGCCATGCAGTGGAGGGGGCTATTTAACAACTGAGATATCATGACAGCTATTGAATATCACTCATGGTCATGTACATGAATGCATAGAGCATGAATGCAAATATATTAATATGATATCATGATATTTATCTTTATCTGTTAATCTTGTTTAGTTGTTATATTTTAAACAGATCCTTGCTCTTTCATTATTGTGTGTAGAGTATAAAGTATTTGAATTTTGTTGTAATTTCACTATAGTTCTTTCATTTTTTCCATCTTTTAATACTCATTTTATAATTTTTATTCTTATTTATAGTATTCATCTTTAATACTCAATAAAGTATTTTATACTTATTTTAAAGTTTTCATCTTTTGATACTCATTTTATAGTATTTTATACTTATTTTATAGTATTTATCTTTTAATACTTATTTTATAGTATTTTATACTTATTTTATATTATTTTTATATTATTTCTAATTTGTTTCTGTATTTGATTGATATAATATATATATATATTATATTATTTATATTACATATATTTTTTATATATTTAATTGATATGATATATATGTATATATATATATATATATGTATATTATACATTTTTATATATATATATATATATATATATATATATATATATTTTTTGTATCTGTGTATACACTCTTAGAAAATAAGGTTCTAGCTTGTCACGTATTTGGAACCTTCTCGGGTTCTTCAAGGATTATTTCTAAGAATTACTTAAAAAAAAAAGGTTCTAACTTGTCACATATTTAAAACCTTCTCGTCTCTAGAACCTTTTCCCTAAGAGTGTATTTTGAAGTGCATTGGTACTTTTATGGGTTATTTCGCTATATGTCATTAATGATGCATTAGTGATATAACCAAACACTTAAACCCATAGTCAACATAATCTTAGCGTAAAGAAGGAAAGTGTTATGGTTGCCAGTCTGCCAACAGGCCCATGAAGGTCTCCTGTCTGTTCAAGTCCATAAACTGTAACACCCGGTTCAGCGCTCCACAAGGAGATCACATTACAAAGCATTTAAAGAAGTCCAAGCCAGCAAAACTGTTATACATACTTTTTTTATCAAGAACTCTCATTTCTGGAACAGTCTATCACAAAATATTATCAAGACAGAAGAACCCAAAGATTTCAAACTAAAGTTCAAGTCATTTTTAATAAGACTGCTTGCATTGCGCACACATGCCTGACTTGTTTTACGCCACCTGCAATGTTGAACCATATTTCATAAAGAACATAATTTCCTTTGAATCTTTATATAAAGATATCTTTGTGGCGCTTGTTTCTACATCTTAGCCACTTGACTGCAAGTACATGCAGAAAAGTTTCTCTTTAAGCCTATCAGCATCCAACACCTGAGTTTATCCTGAAAACTCAGGTATGACCATTACCATCCCGACTTCCTGTTCAGTGTATCCCCTCCAAACAATGATTGTTTATCTGCCATTCCCATGCACACCACAGCCAAGTAGCCTAAGGTTATTTGTGTGTATAAGATTACAGAAAGCCAGTCCTGAGTAATAAGGGCACTTTTGTGATTGAAATCACTCATCTGTGTTAGGTGTATTAGTGGGAGAAATTTGTTTGCAGTCTGGTAAAAAATAGCTGTGTATCATATGCCTAAGGTGATGTGCATTAACTGTTAATGATTGACTCACAATTTCTCCTTCAAAAGATAGTTTCATGTAATCAAAGAATTTGGGTCAAGGTCAAGATTTTCCAAGCTGAATGTCTCAAAATATAAGTGGTTAAAATTTGATGAAGCAACACCATTTTTGTTCATTTCCTCTTAAAAGTAATTGATAACTCATATTCATATCCATACTTAAGCAAGCCTAAACCAAATGTCCAAACCATTATAAGTTTGACCCACACACAAAGCACATATGAGAGCACAGGGGCATTATGGGTAATAGCGGGTAATAAAGGCTCCCATAGTTTTCCTGCTATCTCCTACTTCTTAAATGTATTATACCCTACTTTGGGATCTGGCTGACTGTTGTGCATACATACATACATACATACATACATACACACACACATACATACATACATACACACATACATACATACGTACTATCATACACTTTAAGTTTTGTGAACGTGGCCTCATTTATTACTTTTGCAACATGCTCTTGAAATTTCAGGAAAATTGGAGACAAAATACTTAATGTCAAAACTGAATGGTGATAAAAATCACACAAGAGAAAATGATAGACATGATCCGAGAGAAAATGTCAGTCTGGGTTGGATGACAAAAGAGGTATTGCAATGTAATTTCTTCCTTCTTTTTATTGGGATTGAGAGGCTGGCAATGGCATTATTTAATGACCTTATAAATCAATAAATAGATGGAGTAAGACTAATGAAACTGGACTCCACATGTTTTTTAACCACACATCATTAATTTACGGGAGCTATTTTCATACTAACTTTATTATCAGTTTTGGGAAGGGAAGAGCACCATGAAGCCTCAGTCCTTTTATGAGGAGCACCACACATGAAGCCTCTGCCCTTTTATGAGGAGCACCACACATAGAACCTCAGCCCTTTTATGAGGAGCACCACACATGAAGCCTTAGCCCTTTTATGAGGAGCACCACACATGAAGCCTCAGTCCTTTTATGAGGAGCACCACACATGAAGCCTCAGTCCTTTTATGAGGAGCACCACACATGAAGCCTCAGCCCTTTTATGAGCACCACACATGTAGCCTCAGCCCTTTTATGAGGAGCACCACACATGTAGCCTCAGCCCTTTTATGAGGAGCACCACATGTAGCCTCAGCCCTTTTATGAGGAGCACCACACATGAAGCCTCAGTCCTTTTATGAGGAGCACCACACATAGAACCTCAGCCCTTTTATGAGGAGCACCACACATGAAGCCTCAGTCCTTTTATGAGCACCACACATGAAGCCTCAGCCCTTTTATAAGGAGCACCACTTATGAAGCCTCAGCCCCTTTATGTGGAGCACCACACATGAAGCCTCAGCCCTTTTATAAGGAGCACCACACATGAAGCCTTAGCCCTTTTATGAGGAGCACCACACATGAAGCCTCAGTCCTTTTATGAGGAGCACCACACATGAAGCCACAGTCGTTTTATGAGGAGCACCACACATGAAGCCTCAGCCCTTTTATGAAGAGCACCACACATGAAGCCTCAGCCATTTTATGAGGAGCACCACACATGAATCCTCCACCCTTTTATGAGGAGCACCACACATGAAGCCTCAGCCCTTTTATGAGGAGCACCACACATGAAGCCTCAGCCCTTTTATGAGGAGCACCACACATGCAGCCTCTGCCCTTTTATGAGGAGCACCACACATGAAGCCTCAGCCCTTTTATGAGGAGCACCACACATGAAGCCTCAGCCCTTTTATGAGGAGCACCACACATTAAGCCTTAGCTCTTTTATGAGGAGCACCACACATGAATCCATAGCCATTATATGAGGCTGCTGCTAAGAAAAACATTTTATGTTTCATCCATCTCTGGTCAGAAGAGGAACCATAAAGAAAGATAAAAGAAATGGAAGTTTGAGCATTTTGACAGGATTTCTTGATGTCAACCTAAAGTTAACAGTTGACAAGGAGCCTAACATATCCTGTGAAGGAGCCCTTGTAATAGATAGGTCTTTAACTTTGGCAGGAAACGATTCTTCTTCAGTGATTTTACTGGGTAAGAGGGTTTGACAAGCTCTCTTAAAGAACAATCAATGTTTTTTTTTTTTTTACTATCAATTTTTATTGAAGCCAGGGCAAAGAAAATGCACCAGCTTTAAGTTTTGAAATGAGACCTTTGCTTGGAACTTACAGCTAAACATTACTGGCCACAATTACATTATTTAACCCCAATCCAACATCTCCCAACTACAGGGCTACAATTGTTCTATTGAGTCTTGAACAATTCTAGTCAGACCTGCCATCATTGTTCTTGCTAGTACCTGTATAAGCAAAACTTGCTTAAGTTCACCAACTACCAAGTTCAAACTTGCTTAAGTTCACCAACTACCAAGTTCAAACTTGCTTAAGTTCACCACTACCAAGTTCAAACTTGCTTAAGTTCACCAACTACCAAGTTCAAACTTGCTTAAGTTCACCACTACCAAGTTCAAACTTGCTTAAGTTCACCAACTACCAAGTTCAAATTTGCTTAAGTTTACCAACTGCCAAGTTCAAACTTGCTTTAGTTCACCAACTACCAAGTTCAAACTTGCCTAAATTCACCAACTAGCAAGTTCAAACTTGCTTAAGTTCATTACTACCAAGTTCAAACTTGCTTAAGTTCACCAAGTACCAAGTTCAAACTTGCTTAAGTTCACCAATTACCAAGTTCAAACTTGCTTAAGTTCACCACTACCAAGTTTACATCAAATCCTTATTCAAAATGTCATCTCTGAAACTAATAATGCTATGTCATCTCACTCACATAACCAGTGTTTACAAAACTGTTCGCTATCATTTACATTAATATATCACATTCCACAGTTTTCATTGACAAATCTACTTGCCACCACACTGCTAGATCTTTGATTCTAACCTGACTGGACTATAACAATGCATCGTCTTTGATGTACACAATAGGGCAAATCCACCGTGACAGTCCGCACATCTAATAACATTTTTTTACATCCAAACATCCTTCAAGAAAATTTGAACAGAAGAGTCATTGACTATCATAACCCATGAATAAACTACTATTAACCCATGAATAAGCTACTAATAACCTACTAATGACCTAGTAATGACCTACTTAACAACCTACTAATAACCTACTAATAACGTACTTAACAACCTACTAACAAGCTACTAACAACCTACTAATAACCTACTTAACAACCTACTTAACAACCTACTAATAACCTACTAATAACCTACTAATAACCTGTTAACAACCTACTAACAACCTACTAATAACCTACTAATAACTTACTTAACAACCTACTAATAACCTACTTAACAAGCTACTAATAACCTACTAATATCCTACTAATAACCTACTTAACAACCTACTAATAACCTACTAATAATTTACTTAACAACCTACTAACAACCTACTAATATTCTACTAATAACCTACTAATAATCTTCTTAACAACCTACTAATAACCTTCTAATAACCTACTAATAACCTACATGTACTACCTTGCATTTACAAGTAATCCACAGAAAATGTTTGTGTGACAGCCGGGACAAAAAAAAAAAGCCAAGAATTTATAACTTTTGTTTAAATTGTATATGATCTATCTACAAACTACATAATGAAATCTATAAATAACAAGTTGCAGTACATGTGGTGTGTGAACTATCTTACCTTACTATCTTACCCGATGATCTATCTACAAACTACATAATGAAATCTATTGATAACAAGTTGCAGTACATGTGGTGTGTGAACTATCTTACCTTACTATCTCACCCGATGATCTATCTACAAACTACATAATGAAATTTATAAATAACAAGTTGCAGTACATGTGGTGTGTGAACTATCTTACCTTACTATCTCACCCGATGATCTATCTACAAACTACATAATGAAATTTATAAATAACAAGTTGCAGTACATGTGGTGTGTGAACTATCTTACCTTACTATCTCACCCGATGATCTATCTACAAACTATATAATGAAATCTATAGATAAGAAGTTGCAGTACATGTGGTGTGTGAACTATCTTAATCTTCCACAGATTGTATTATTATATCATCAATATCTTTAGTGCAATCGCTTCACTTGTGACCATGAGATGCAGTGCCTCAATGTTCAAGGAGCCATGCTCAAACAAATCCAATGCTCAAAAAACTTAATAGCTCTGCTAGCTTTGTAGGATCCAAAACCAACTGATAAGCTCAATTGGTAAGTCACCCACTATTCAGTTGGTAGGTCATGTGTTCATTTCCCGGCTGGGTCGTACCATATATTTTAACAAAAACTGTCGGAAGGACAGTATGCTCGACTATTTCAAGGTAGTATAGACAATGGGCTTGTTGATGGATGTATATGCTGGTAATGGGGCTAGTAGGGGACATATATGCCGGTAATGGGGCTAGTAGGGGACATGTCTGCTGGTAATGGGGCTAGTAGGGGACGTATATGCTGGTAATGGGGCTAGTAGGGGAAGTTATTTTAAATTACACAAGCTATTGAAGGATGTACTTACTTTTCCCCTTTCTTCAGATTTTCACATTTTACTGCAAGCCTCAAAATATCTTTCAGTTGTGTCAGACATTTTGGGTGAGGTTTCCTACTTCACCCAGTAATTCAGAAAATGTGAAAGAAATCTTTATAAATGAAACACCTCTTTTCATTATATCCACTGAGTCACAAAGAAAAGAGAGACCCATGACTTGCCCATGTTAATGAACTAACAAAGTATTAACAATGTATCCTTGCAGCATAATGCAGTTATTTGTTATTTCTTCAGTCATTTACTTACCTAACTACACTCTCTATTCATCTTAAAGGATTAGTTCAGTGGTCAAGTTAATTCACCTTATATGAAAGGAAAGCATTCCAAAATATTAATCCATTAAGGAGATATTTAAGTCAAATTTTTTGTCTTATTTGTTTAGAAACGACTGAAATCTGACTACTATATAGTTGTGACATCATATCCTGATAGACTCAGTCTTTATGTATTCTTTCAAATTTTTCCCTGTGATTTTGGGGATTAAAATTATTGGATACACCAGTAAAGTACTTGAAAAGAATCTAGTTAAGGGTAATTATAATTACCAGCTGAAAAAGGTGAGGGAAAATTGTTATGCAAATAACCTAATTAATATGCATACTACACCTCACCACTGAGTGTAGACAATGCTCTTCACAAATATGATCATTTGTGTAAACAAAATCCCCACATACACTTTATATTAAGAGATACCATAGATACAAATATGTTCATTGTTATGCAAATAAGCTAATTAGTATGCAGACACAACCCCAATCATGCTTAACTGAACAGTACCAATGCCAGTCTGTATCAAGTACCAAGTTATTATCTCAGGTTAAATACTTTCTACAAAAGTCTATTGTTATGCAAATAACCTAATTAATATGCACACTTCACCTCACCTAAGTGTAGACAATAACAAAATCCCCACTCCCACTTTAATTTAAAACATATTATAGATATAAATATTTTCATTGTTATGCAAATAAGCTAATTAATATGCACACACACCCTCCCCCTCCCCCCCCTTCCCTATGCCAAGTCACATGAATGTACACCATTCATAACTTAAGTTATGAAAACTTTGACCAAAACTTTAACCGGACAACAACGATGCCGGGGGTAGTAGAATAGCTCTACTATTCTTTAAATAGTCGAACTAAAAATGGGACCTCCTGCCCTCTCGCTTGGTGCTCAACATAAGGGATGGGAGCAGGGTAATAGTACCTGATCTGTTACGGACTGCTGCGCCATGATGGCTGTTTATCTGAGTATAGTCTCCGAGTACTTGAGATGGTTTTCAGCTTGTGACACAACGGCACAAATAGATTCAGCGCTTTGAGGCTTTGGCTAAGAGCGCTATATGAATCTAATGTATTATTATATTACTAATATCCTAAGTGCAACCGCTTTACTTGTTACCGTGAGATGCAGTGGCTTAATGTTTAAGGAGTCATGCTCGTATGCGAAAAAATGCCTGGTTCGACTCGCGTCACGAGTGCTGCATTGTGTCCTTGAGCAATTAAGGCACTTTACTTGCTGCCGTCCACTCAGCTACAAAATGAATACCAGCACTAAAGGGAGTTAACCTGTAATGGAATGATGTCACATCCAGAGGTGTCATGTGCTCTCATCAGCTTGCACAATGGAAACCGGGAATAATGTTATTTAAGCTCACATATCTATATAACCAAACACCTTCATACTCATCACTCTTTATGTTTATGTCTTAGCTGGGGAAACCCTAAGATCCAGCAATGACACTCTACGCCTTATTTGTCCAGGACCAGAGTGCAGACAGGGGACAGAAATAACACTGTCGCGGCATCTCACGAGTAGAATACACTCCCTCTATTTATCAGTCACCTTCTGGGTATGCTTTTGAGAAGTCTTTAAAACTCATCTCTGTATTTAATGGGTATTTTTTTTTCTATCTATTTACTAAATTTATTTAAAAACTGATCCTGTTAATTGCACTTTGTAAAATTTAGTCACCGTCTG